>PISX010005733.1:13594-104410 GCA_004024625.1 Mellivora capensis | reverse complement strand
ATAGAGTCCCTTGGAGCAGGGGTGGTGGGGTGGTATGTAAATGCTCATTTCCCAGGCCTCACCCCCATAGATTCAGATTCAGTCTATGGGGCGGACTCAGCAATCTACATCTTTAACCAGCAGCCCATGTGGTGCTTGGAACACTGCTGCCCCAGAGAGATGAGTGTCAGTAAACCAGGTCTGCATTACGGATCAGCCCCAGGCACCGCTTTCTCGGAGGGACCTTGACCAGCTGGAGCATGCCGGGAGAAGGCAGACGGGAGCTGGAGCTGGGGGACATGATGCTGGGCTTATCAGCTGAGGCCGGCACGCTGAGGGAGGGCGAGCGGATGCTGTGGGTCCATATAGCCCCAAGGGCACAGTCTGTTCACACACAGCCTTGTTCCCCCAAATGTTTCACCGTGGATCTTCCATAAAGTACTTCAGGGGCAGGAGGAACAGAGACATTAACACTTTTAAAGTGGAGTAGTCAGGACATCAAATGGATCAGGGATGAGAATAATGCCCCCCCCCCAAAATGTGTATCAGTGAAATCAGCAGTCAGTTTTCAAAGGGTTACAGTGAAAGGGAGGGCTCAGATGGCTACACAGCTCTGCAGAGGAAATGAACCGGTGAGTGGCTGATGGTTGGCCCCATTCCCGTCCACCCAGAGAGAATCCCTCCTGCGGATCATCAGAGAAAGGGCTCTGTTGGGCACTCAACAGCCTCAGGGAAAACAGCCATGACATCAGAGCAGCAAGGTCTGGTGACAGCCCCGGGGGGCATCACACCAAACAAGGAGAAACAAAGACCCCCTCCCAGAAAGTCCCTGTGTACCAGGAAAGACAGAGGAAGGACAAGGTCAAGGATCTCGCCCCCGCCCCAGACAGAGAGTTGCTTATTCACGTGCTGTTTTACTCCTCTACTCTATGTGGAACATACTACTCCACACTCTATGTGGAAGAGCAATGGGCTTAAGAGAAAAGGAGAGCAGGAGAGCCGGGAGAAGAAAAAATGCATCCAGGCCTGGGGGCACAGTCAACTTTGTTGTCCTGTCCATGAGTCAGCTCCACTGAGCTGCTGGCAAGGAGCGAAGACCCCAGGCAGTGCGTTCTGCCCTTGGGCAGCTTCAGGGCCATCAAAGAAACCGTTTCTTTGCTGTGGGTTCTCTGGGACAGCTGGAGGGTTCCGCTGGGTGCTGCAGGTGACAGGCAGCTCCATGGGATGCCTGCCAGCGTCCCCGGGGAGGGGGGGCACCTCCTCTGGCCAGGGCTGCACACAGTCTGCACCAGGATTTCTCAGCAGCCATGGTGACGTGAAGGCCCCGAAATAGAACCAGATGGACTTCAGTGGTGATACACGGAGAACGAAGCCGCTCCCAGGTGAGGCTTACAGGAAGTGAGTGACGAAATGGGTTTTTCTCGTGTTTAAATCCGTTTCCCTTCCCAATTATAAAAGGAGCAACCGTTTACAGGAAATCGCTCGGAAGAAGATAAAAAACTGTCCCTGATTTCCACTAGCAGAGTTACCCCTGGTGACATTTTGATCTGCTTCCTCCCAGACCATCTACACATTAACCCGTATTGCAGACATCAGCAAACCTGCGTTTATGACAGTGATTGATCCTGTTACTCTGTGCACACGGACCTGGATGCTGTGTTTTAACCGAATACATTACCAAAACGTCTCCACAGCATGCAACGTTCTTCCACGACCTGCCCCGGACGGCTGGCTGACCAGGGTTTGCACTGCGTTGCATAGACCCCAATTTGTTGACCTGTCCCCTATGCTCGGACGCTGGGGCCGTTTCTCACTCAAGTTAAAAATGCTTGACCGGACAGCCCAGTCCTTGTGAAAGTGTGCAGTTTGCGGCCTTAGGACGGATTCCCGAAAACATCACTGGGTCACAGGGTGTAAACATGTTCGGCCTCGACACACGTTCCCAAATGATCCTCCAAAAAAGGTCATACCAGTTTACCCTGCCAGCAGCCGAGGCTGAGCAGACCCAGTGCTACATCTCATGGACTACTATTTTACATCAGATGAAATAATGTTGGTGAAAAGCTCTCATACGGTATGATTCCAAGTCTGTGACGTTCTGGAAAAGGCAGAACTATGGAGGCAGAAGGCCAGGGGTTGGAGGAGGGGAGGGAGGACTACATGGGGCATAGGGGGTTTTCAGGGCAGTGAAATTACTCTGCAGGATACTAGAAGAGTGGAAACGTGTCATTGTACATTCGCTCAGACCTGTCGGGTGTACAGCACTCAGTGAACCCTAGCGTAAACTACGGACTCCTAGTGACTGTGATATATCAGTGCACATTCACCAGTTGGAGCAAAGGTATCTGGTGTGGGATGTTGATGATGGGGGCTCTTCCATTGTGGGGGGAGAGAGCAAATAAGAGAGCTCTGTATTCTCTCAATTTAGTTGTGAGCCCCAAACTGCTCTTTCAAAATAAATCAAGTAGAGGCGCCTGGCTGGCTCAGACGGTTATGCGTCTGCCTTCAGCTCATGATCCCAGGGTCCTGGGATCAAGTCCCACATCAGGGTCCCTGCTCAGCAGGAGACTGCTTCTCCCTCTGCCTCTCCACACTCCACCCCACTCATGCGTGCGCGTGCGCTCTCACTCGCTCAAATAAATAATCTTTTTAAAAAAATAAAAATAAAGTCAAGTAAGTAAAGAAAGTTCATGAAGCCCCTACCCAGGACCAGTCACAAAGCTTCTATTCTGTGTGGTCTGAGAAGGGGCTCCTGGAGGAGAGTAGAATCTGGGGAGTCCAGGGTTGGCAGAGTGGACCCAGGAGGAGGGACGAAGTGCACAAGTCGACCTTGCTGCAGCCCAGAGGGAAGAGGGGAGGCCTTCCCGCCGAAGCCAGGGAGGGATGCAGGGAAGGGTGCTGAAGGCAGATCCTGGGGCGAAAGGGTGAAGGAGCTTGGCACATTTATCCTGGAAAATAGATTTAGAGAGACATGACAGCCCTCCTCAAATATTTAAAGGGCTGCCTCATAAAAGAGAAATAAAACTTAGTGCACTCCAGGTGACAGAACTGAGCTCAGAGACCAGAAATCACAAGGAGACAGCCTCAGCTGGAGAGAAAAGAGAACTCTATGACAATTGGAACCTTCCAGAGAAAGCATGGACTTTGGGCTGAAAAAGGGAACATTAACAATAGAATTCACCTCCTCTCTGAAAATGGGGGGCCGGGACAGGGACAGCTAGGGTAAATATTCATTCCCAAATTTCTGTTAATTTGATGTTTGCTGTTTATTCAGGAAATAGACTTAAAAGTGCAAAAAGAAGGCGTTTTAAATGATAAATTAAGTGATGCACTGGCCATGGTAGAAGAGACTCAGAAAAGCAAGACGGCTGAGAGCCTAAGAGCAGAGAACCTCACCATGAAATTAAATGAAACGTTAGCCGAACTGGAAACCACCAAGACAAAAATGGTGAGTTGGTGCCTTCCGGGGACAGGAGAGTCTTTCCCTCAATGAAGGATCACAATGCTGGGAGGACTCGTGACTTAGACTAGGGGCTCTCAGCCTGGGTGCTGCTGGTGCCCCAGGCTGGATCACCCTTTCTTGTGCACAGCCGTCCTGTATATCACAGGGTGCATAACATAGCCCCAGGTCTCTACCTACTACATGCTAGTAGCATCCTCCCTCCACACGTGTCAGCCCACGGTGTCTTCATATTTCGCCAAATGTCCTTTCGGGGGCAAAATCACCCTCTATTGAGAAGCACTGGTCTCAGTGGAAAGGCAAACAGAGGCTACAGTGCCCTCTCTCCAGGCATTCTAAGATGTTGTAATACAGGATCCTCACGGGATCAGACTGAAGGACTGAGCAGCCCCAGACCTTGGTAATCAGTGACTATTCCGCAGACTTTAAGATAATGTTTTAAAATTTTAACTCGGCATTCGAGGCCCTCCTCCATGAGGACTCAATACTGTACACATTTATCATCCGTACATTCAACCAACAGGTCTGTGGGCAAGGAAGTCATGCAGACTCATCTGGCCGAAATGCACAAAGTGAATGTGAGAGGGACTGGAGTTGGAGAGGCCAGCTTGGGCTGTGTGGCACATGGTGGCTGTGTCTATAGCCGGAGTCATAAGGAGCTGCAGACTCAGGGTGGCACAGGAGCGGGCAGGAAGGAGTGGCTGTAGGGACAGACACAAGAGAAATGGCAGGACTTGATAACTGATGGATGGGACATCAGCCACCAAGGAGAGGGAGGGGCTGGGCTTCGAGCTGGAGCACCCAGGATGTGGATGGCCTATGGGTGACATAGTGGCAGGAATATGGAGGTCAGAGTGGCTCTTATCGGGGAGGGTCTGTCTTCTGGGGAAAGAATTCAGAATGAGGTAAGGTTGGGCAGCAAAGTCCAAATGTGCCCCAAACTTTTGGTGGTCCAGTAGATTTGGGGGAGAAAGCAAGATAAGACATCTCAGTGTAGAGGAGGCATGTTCACTAAAATGTTGTGTGTGCCTGAGTTTCAGGATCGGGGCTTCAGCCCAACATAGCCAGGAATAAGGAGCAGGAGTCTGGTGTCAGAGAGCTGGGAAGGAGTGGTCGGAGAAGCAGGAGGGGAGCAAAGATGAGGCATTGAGAAGCCCCAAGAAGAGCCTCAGGAAGGACAGGGTGACTGCGGAAAGGGGTCCAGCTCCCCTCTTGGTGATGACTGGGAATTTTCACTTTTAAGAAATAGAAATTTGGGGTGACTGGGTAGCTTAGTCGGTTAAGCATACAACTCTCAATCTCAGCTCAGTCTTGATCTCAGGGTCATGAGTTCAAGCTCCATGTTGGCCTTCAAACTGGGCATGGTGCTTACTTTAAAAAATAAAAAGAATTTAAAGAAAGAAATACAAATTCATTCTCTTTTTCTTAGAAAAGTGTTCATTCTTTAAGTCAACAAATACTTATTGAGCATTTAGGTCTAGATACTGTGGCAGGGATGTAGGCACTGGTGCTGTGGGTACATTGGTAAATAAGGAAAAGTAAGTTTCTGCTCTCCTGGAGCTCCCATTCTAGGGAGAATGGGAAATAAATAAGATTGTTCAGATGGTGATAAGCACGTCATGGAAAAAGAAAGCAGAAGATGGAATAGAATGTGCCTCAGTCTGCTCCTCTAGACAGGCAGTCCAGGAAGGACCTCTCTCAGGAGGTGACATTGGACTTGCGACATGAAACACGAGAAGGAGTCAACCATGCAAGGAGCTGGGGGGAGGAGAGTACCGGGCAGAGGGAACAGCACGTCCAAAGGCCCTGAGGTGGGTCCGAGTTCCATGCCTGTGGGTGCAAAGGGGGCATACTGATATTGTTATCTTTGGCATCATGCCCGGCTCCCGAGACTGCGCTAATGACTTCCCTGCTTCCCCAGCTCGTCATGGAGGAGCAGATACAGCTGCAACAGCAGACAGTGAAGGCCCTCCAGGAGGAACAGGACTCCCAGAAATACGGATTTGAAACAGAAATCAGGGAATATAAGGAGCAAATCAAACAGCACTCCCAGACGATCGTGAGCCTCGAAGAAAGACTCCAAAAAGTGACCGAGCACCATAAAAAAATAGAAGGAGAGATTGCAACATTGAAGGACAGTGACCCAGGTCGGTCCAAAGAGAAGCTGCAGAAATCATAGCGTTTAGGGCAGGTTCTGATTATCCCATGGGTCCCCATAGGCTGATGATGGGCCAGAAAAGGCTGCACCTCACTTGAATGCTCCATTTTTCCCTGGGACACCATTTTCTTCCCATTACACAAGGTTAGGGGCCCTCGAAGCCCAGGTTAGACAGAGATCACAACAACCGGACGGGATGTCCTTTGTGCCGAGCCAGTGAGCCAGCAGAGACGCACAGGCTGCCAGGCTGCTGAGGGGCGACAAAGCGGCATGCCACTGAGTGTCTTTTCCACGTGAAAACATCCTGTGCAGGGCCTTTCTTTTTGCCCTCTGGAGTTTGCGATTTTGTCTAACAGCTTTTCATAACCAGCTTTAAAAAGAAATCCAAAAGGGGCAAAGGAAAGAACTCAGGGTTGTGAGCACATACTCACCCTAAATGACCAAGGCGACGCTATGTACTACAGAGATGCTGAGCTCTTGGGGGAGAGTTCTGGAAGTTGAGGTCTCGGGTCAGGGTTGCTCAGCGTCGGCATGCTGAAGGCCAGCAGCGCTCCCCACCCCAGTGTGACTACTGGAAACATCTGTGGACATTGCCAGGTGTCCCCTCGGGGGTAGGGGGGCAAACTCAGCCCTGACTGAGAAACATGGTCCTGGTCTCCAGCCAGCTGACAAGCTGGCGGGGCTCACTTCATGCTTTCATTCACTCGTCACTCTTTGTTGAGCATCTGTTAGGTCCCAAGCTTATTCTAGGCACTGGGGATTCCGTTTGGACAGGCCAGGCAGGGTCCCTGCTGTTCATCAAATGATGGCCCTGACAGGTGACCCAGGAGGAAGAGGGCACCATGGCCCAGGCATGGAGCGAGACTCAGTTTCCCAGAACTGCCAGGTTCTGTCCCTCCTATGCCCCTTTCCTCCCCTATAAGTGGAGTTCATGATCCCTTGTTCATTGAGTAGCTGGAAAGATTTCATGAGCTCATGCATGGGGCGTCCCATCCTATCCCACAGAACCCATGGTGGGGCTCATTAGGCAGAGGGTGGCAGGGTGTAGGGAGGGTGGCTAAGTTGGAAAAGATGCAGATGTGTTTATAAGCCCCAGGGAAGGAGAGCAGTGGTTGCTTGCAGACTCTAATTACACGGGCTCCTCTGATTCAGCCCAGGAGGAGGTAATGCAGCGAGACCCCCCACCGATGCCTCCAGTGGACAGCAGTGTCAAAGACGAAGTGTGTGACACCTTGATGTGAGTACCTGAGGGGTGTGTGCACACGGGGCCAGAGACCACCCCCCCAACCCCCACTTCCGGCCACGTCATCGGAACCTGAAAAAAAGGAGTCGAGTCGGGGGTCATCTCGCTGTCATCTGAATTTCTCTATCCTCTAGAAGGTCAGGATGGTGTCATGGAAAGATCTGGGTGGCTCTTGGTTCAGATCCCAACTCAACCCCTTGCAGGTGTGTGGCTCTGGGCAAGTCACATCCCCTTGGTGCACCTTAACTTAATCGCTTGTGAAGTAAGCCACTATTTGTCATCGCTCAGCCTCAGACTGAACCCAGCTGGAATCCTCTGTCTTATTGCCTTGTAGTTTTGTTCTGTTTTTTTTTTGACACGGAAATGAATTTTTGCTTTGAGAATTTTTAAAGAGTGTGCTTCTCCCCCTTGCTGGGACTGGTATCCTGAGGCCCCGCACTGAAGGAGGAGCACTTTGCGATTCTAGCTGACCCCTTCCAGGCACTGGGGACATCCTGGGGCCTGAGGTGAGCTGACTTGGCCTGTCTTTGTGAGTTTCAGAGGGGATCTGCTGACCGCTCAGAAGGAAATCCTATCTCAGCAGGAGGTCATCATGAGGTTAAGGAAAAATCTCACAGAAGCTCACAACCGAATGTCAGATCTGAGAGGTTGGTATGATTGCCTGCATCTCTTGACTTCCTGACCCGCTTCGAGAAAGGAAAGAACAGGCTTAAGAAAGCTTAGCGTTAAAAATCCTGCTGACCTGCTTTCTTGGGTGGTCATAGCATTGGAGCATTTGTACCTCGGTCAGCAAGACAGATGCCCGATCAGGGGGCCGCGGGGACCATTCTCAGAGGGCTCAGACCTCTGCGTTGAAATACAACTTTCTTTTTGGGGAAAAATCCCCTTTTGCCTCAGAGGATTTGTCTCTGGAGGCAAAGTCTGGGAGGGAGGTCACAAAACCCAGCACCCCCCATCTCTGGGACCTAGAACAAGGTACTCTCTCCTCTCCTCCTCTTCCTCTGATATAAAACCACCTACAACACGCCTGCTTCCTAGAGCTGGCTGGTCACAGCAGCTACCTACACTGGGGACCAAAGACCACGAACCAGTCTTGCTGAAGGCTCCCACTTTGCTCTTTTTCTCTGCTCCCCACCGAACCCTGTCCTTTTGTTTCTGCCTCCCCTCTTTCGCTTCTTAGAGCTATCTTCCCCTTCCCAACCCCAGCCTCCATCAAGCCAAAAGGCACAGGCAGGCGGAAGTCAGGAGACAGAACTAGGTTTGGGGAAGTCGAGGGAGGGTGAGGAGACTCCTCTTGTCCCCATCTCAAACCCTGTGCACCCCCAAACCTTCAGTGGTATTTGCTCCCCCTATGGCTGTACTCTCAATGCCCCCAGGACATTTATGGCTGAATTTTTCAAAGAGTGATTGTTTTTTTTTTTTTTTTTAAGATTTTATTTATTTATTTGACAAAGAGATAGCGAGAGAGGGAACACAAGCAGGGGGAGCTGGAGAGGGAGAAGCAGGCTCCCCGCTGAGCAGGGAGCCCTATGCGGGACTTGATCCCAGAATCCCAGGATCATGACCCGAGCCAAAGGCAGACGATTAACGACTGAGCTGAGCCACCCAGGCGCCCCAAAGAGTGATCGTTTTCATACTAAAGTATGAGAAAGTGGAGTAGAAAGGCTAGCAGGTCCATTCTAGAATTGGGAGACATTGGACCTGATTCTTGATCTGCTATTTTTTTTAGTCCCATGAGTTTCAGCAAGTGCCTTTACATATCCAAGCCTGTTTCTGCCTCTGGGAAGTGGGGGCGTGGCCAGTAGCTCCCCTGTAGGGTTGCTATGAAAATTTGGGGTGATGCAGGTGTCTCCGTTTGGGTTTTGCCAGAGGCTGACCCTGAGGTCATGCTGCTGCTGCCAGCAGTGTATCTGAGAGGTGATCCCGGGAACTAGCAGCAGTGGAAATGGACCAGAGGCAGGAAAGGTATGAAGGCAAAGAGAGCTGTGTTGTCAGGCAGGGGCAGAGCGGGCAGCTGGAGCTGAATTCTGCAGGGGTGAGGGAACCAGGCTGTGAATTCCAGTCTCACCTGTCTCAGGTGGAGGCTGATGCACCTGGCAGACCCAGGAGCAGAGCAGACCCCAAAGACCATAGAAAGAGCGCCCTTAGGCAAATAGACCTAGAGGCAGACAGCCGAAGGTCAGCCAGGGAGCCCCGAAATGCCACAGATGTAGAGGCAGAGCCCTGACAGCTTCTGGAATGCCGGGGTCAGGCAGAGATTCGCCATCATTTGCTAAGATGCAGGAAGATCCCCATGGCTGTCACTAATGCCGCCACCACCACGAGAATTCCTGGAGGGGGGACCCACTGCATGGTTCTTGTAGGCCTGGCCAATCGGCTATGGTCCTGGCAACGCCCCGAGGCAGGAGACCCGCCCCCCCACACCAGCTTTCCTTCTCTCCCAGGGGAGCTTAATGAAAAGCAGAAGATGGAACTGGAGCGGAACGTGGCGCTGGTCCAGCAGCAAAGCAGCGAGCTAAGAGCGCTCAAGGAAAAGATGGCGCAGCTGACCGGCCTGGTGGAAAGGAAGGACAGGGAGCTGGAGATCCTCAAAGAGACGCTCAGGTGTGTGGGAAGGCCCTCCTGGTGTAGGGAGCCCAGACACCCCCAAGTGCCCAGGGAGCCTCGCACATGGAGGTCACTGGGTAAATGTTGAAGGGGTGAATGGATGGATGGACGGACGGATGGACGGACGCCCTGTGTTTCATTTATCATTTAAAACAGTTTGCTTAGTTCTGTGCCTCTCAAGCACTCCTGCCGAGTATTCCAGAGGACAGGTCTCAGCTTAATGCCCCTTCTTCAGGGAGCCGTCATCACTTACTCTCACCAAACACAGCCAAGGGCTCCTACGCTGCCTGGGGTCTCTCAGTCCCTGCACTCCAGCACTCTCGCACAGCCAGGCTGCTATGGCCTGTTTAGCTGCCTGCCTTCCCCGTAAGGACCCCCATAGAGACCTAGCATTCACACAGTGCCTGGCAGGCCCGGAGGGAACTTTGTAAATATTGATTGAACAAATGTATAAACTGGGGTAGAAGAAGTCAGCTTAAAATAAATGTGAAATTTCATTGTCATTCCACGGATTAGGCTAAAAACTGTATATGACTTTGCAGTTTCATCCACAACTTATCCTTATTTTGACATAAGAGGAATGTTTTCTCCAAGAAAGGTTGAGTAAAATCCACATCTTGTGACTACCCTGTAGCTTCATATGCCTCATGGCTCCTGGCCAAGACAGATTCACATAGTGGTTAAAGACACAGGCTGCCCGGATTCAAAGCCAGCCACCTTCACTTGCAAGCTTCACGACCATGGGCAAATTGCTTGTGTCACTCCCTTGCCTGTAAAATGAGGCAAGGAGAGCCCCCAACTCATGGGACTGACACATACAAAGTATTAGAAAGAACAGACACACAGTAGATACCCCAGTAAATGCCCCAGCAGGTGTCCCGCAGACTTACTATGGGAACAGGACAGGTGTCTGCTGCCCTGGCCATGATTTCAGAAGTCCCCTGAAACTAAGTTCTGTAGAAATCTGTGGGCAGGGGACTTGAAGACCCAAAGGCTTCAGTGACCTATACAAATGGAGTTCTTTTTTCTGTTCTGCCAGTGGTTCCAAAGGTCACTTGTGGTTCCTGGAACCTCAGGCTGCCAGCCATTCTGCTGGCCAGTGACTCATCTTCTCTCCCCTAGGGCCTCCCAAGAGAAACACAGAGTCCAGCTGTACAAGGAGAAGGAACAGAAGCCCAGGAACGCAGCCAAGATGTGTGACATCTCAGTGCAGATAGAACCGGTCCACACGGAAATTCTCCTGAGCAGTCAAGAGGTGAGCGCCGCCGGGGCCTGGCCACACAGGGGCATGGCGTTAAAAAAGAGCCTGACGGTGCCTGTCTTTGCTTCTGAAAATATTTTCATTCTAAGTTCCAAAAATGTGGCTTGCTTATGGGAAATATACATGGTAACAGCGGTAGTCCACCCCCCTCCTCCCCCCACCCCCGCTGCCACAGCCACTGGAGGTCACGGCTATCGGCAGTTCGGCCTATGCACCAGCAGGCCTTTTCTTCACAGGGACTGCCCACCCTCCTCATACAGGCGCGACCCTGCAGTGTGCGAAGGTCAGCCTCTGCTCCAGGCCGCCTGGGTTCCAACTCCCGGTGGGAATCCTGCACCCAGAAACGCTGACCCCAGGGAGGTAATTGTATGCCGGCTGGCTTGTCGGGGAAAGTAGGAGTCATGACAGCCACCACCATGTGGGGCTGTAGAGAGATAAATTTTATTTATGCACAAAACACACACAACCTATATATGCATGTTTATTCAATAGAACTTTTTGCAAAATAATGGTATTAAGCCACGTATATTCTGCAACCTGTTTTTTTCCCCACTGAACACTGTATAAAAGCCATCTTCTTTAGTAAGTGTATAAAAGAGCCATTCTGTTCTTTTAATTGGGTGCATAGAATTTCACTGCATTCTCTCTTGTCCACGCCGGGTTCCCCGTTGATTGGACATTGATGATGCTGTGTCTGCTTTCCATGCTGTTATAGTTAACGTCCTTGTGGGTGTGTATATAGAACAGATTCCGGATGTGAAAATGCTGGGTCCAGAGGGCATCCCAAATTGTACATGATAGGGCCAGACTATCTTCCCAAAGAACTGTACCAGTTCTGCTCCATGCCTGTCTTGTGGTGGCTCCTCTCGGGGTGCCTGCCCAGAAGCCTTTGCACGCCTGGACGTCTCGGCTGCACGGAACCCAGGAAGCGTTTCTCCGAGTGAGAACAGCCTTCACCACGCTGCCCCCGAAGGTGGCCCTCCCGCTGTGCCCTGCAGCGGGGGCTGTGATGCCTCCCGTTGTCCCAGGAAGGCTGACTGCGGGGGGGGGGGCAGTGGTTCCTCGAGGCCTCCGCTTTCCTGGAGTCCAGGGACATCCTTTTCCTCTTTGCTTTATGAAACTGGAGAACAGGGCATTTCAGTAATGGGCTTTGGATTTTCACTTGGAAACAGGGCCAAATGTGTCAGCTTGCCTTCCTGCTTTCTCAAAGATGCCATTCCCCTGCCAAACAGCAGTGAGCCAGGGCCGCACACAGCTTGAAAGAGAGGGCTCGGCGGCCCAGCCAGCTGTCCTTGGCACCATCACTGTCCAGAGCACCTTCACAGAAGCTGAGGGTGCTCAGGGCAGCCCCAGCGGTCCCGAGCCCTGCATGCTGCGGGGCCAGGAGTGAGGCTCGCTCCTGCCTCAGACCTGTTGGATTCCCAAGCTTTCTGCGCAGCACCCAGCCCATACTTGTTCACTTGTCCAACAAACACTGAGTGTCTGCTCTATGCCAGGCCCAGGGCTGGGCACAGAGGAGGCTGCAGAGGGCTCCTGCTCACACCAGACTCCCTCCAACTCCGCACAAGTTTGCTAGAACAGACTGTCCACTGGACAGTCCACTTTCCCTTATGAGGCAGCATTAACCGAAGAGGATGGGGGAGGGAGGCTGCAAGATAAAAGGAAAAAAGTATTTGTTCTTTCTCAGATTGGCTTCCCAAACTCAGGCCACTTCCTGCTTCCTAAGCCAGAGTGGGTCAGAGGGCTTCAGAGTTGTATGAGAAAGAATCTCCATTTTCTTCTCTAAATAAACAAATTCCCAGAAGAACCATGAGTAAGGGTCACATCGAGCTCAGGCATACTCTGCAGACAGAATAAAGGCCATCACCGAGCCTCGCTGCTGTGGCTGCCCCACCCACAGGTCAGTAGACCCTCCCCTCCCCACTCTTACACACACACACACACACACACACACACACAAACCCATTCCATGGCAAACATACATCCTCAAAGACAGCAGGGTCAGTGTAGAATCAACCTGAGAAGAGTGGACCAGCCACAGAGACTATCAGCAGGCTGAAGACAGTGTCAGGGTCAAGTGAGGTCCTACTGAATGCAACCACAGGTGGAGAACCCCCTTCTTTTTGCTGCTGAGCCCTGGTCCCAGCCAGAAAGCTGGACCAAGCTCCTTCCCACTCCTGTTTCTGACCTCATTTCATTCAGTCTCCATAATTGTTGACCATCTACTAAGCTCAGGCACAGTGTGGGCCCTGCGAACACCACAGTCTCCAATGGAGACAAAAGACTTGGCTCTCACAGAGCCCAAGTGACACATAGAGTGTATTACTGGGCTTCGGGGGACCCTGAACCTCCAGAATCTGTATGCAAATTTTAAAAATATGTATTTGAGAGAGAGAGCAGCGGGGAGGGACAGAGGGAGAGGAAGAGAGAATCCTCATGCAGACTCCCCACTGAGTGAGGATCCCAATGCAGGGCACAATCCCAGGACCCTGAGATCATGACCTGAGCCAAAACCAGGAGTCAGACACTCAACCAACTGAGTCACCCAGATACCCCTGTATGCAAATATTTGTGAGTCTGGGAATTTTTCCCAAAGTTGGAACCTTCCATTCTTCTAAATCTGATAGGTGGACATGACCCTTAAAAGACAGAGAAGACCTCTCCTTGTCTGTGCCCATAGGTCTATGTTCTATGTCTAAGCTCTATGCTAGCTCTGTGCCCGGTGGCCGCCATATTGGAGAGTGCAAGAAGTGGAACCCGCCCCTTATCCCGGAAAGTTCTGTTGGACAGTAGAACCTCCGGAAGTCTCAAAGGAAAGTCTTCCTTTCTCCAGACCAACCGGGAGCCAATCTATCAAATTCCCCCTAGCAGATATTAAAGAGCCATCCTTGTTGACAGTCAAGAAGAAAGTACCATGTGTTCTTATCTAAAAATGCCCCTCCTGGAGCAGAATTTGATGTGATGATTCTGAGACAAGACCCAAATGACAACAAATGGAAACCCAAGCTTAGAAGAATATTAGAAGAAAATATAAAACACGGGGAGGGAACACAGAGAGGGGTTTTATTCATAGATATGCTAAGTAGGTAACAGAGTTGGAAATCTTCCTAGATGTGACTTTATATTTGAAATGAAAAATTTAAATTCTTTCTGCACTGACTCTCCTTACAGTAGCTTCCAAGGTACTAAGTGACAGGGTCTCTGCTAGTCCATGAGTTGTACGTGTTTCTTGGAATATAAGGGAGAGAGAGATTCTGACCCCTAACAAAGCTGTCCTCTGCACCATTCTGGCTACAGGAACAATCCTTCAGTGATCTAGGGGCCAAGTGCAAAGGGTCCCGACATGAGGAAATCATTCAGCGTCAGAAAAAGGCCTTGTCTGAACTGCGTGCACGAATTAAGGAGCTCGAGAAGGCCTGCTCATCAAGTAAGTGCTCTCCCTGCTGGTCTCCCTCTCCCTGCTCAGATCCCTGAGCCCCAGGCTCTAGAGGTCACTCTGGGCACTGACACCCGACCAGGACCACCATCTTCTGTCCCATCACTTCATAACTGAAAGGACGTTGCAATACAAGGAAAGATGGCAGGCATGATCTCAGAGTCAAGGGCAAGCCTTGATCTTAAATAAATGGGATTTCATGAAAAACTCACTACATTGTCCTTTTTCTTATTTCTCTGTGGGAACTTTGTCATGGACTAACAGTGGAAGGATCAGCCTTGGGGGACTTATTAGAATACTCTGTTTAGAAGGGATGGCATTCTCAAGACACTGCACCTACTGCTGGGTTAGGACCCAGAAGCCGGGGTTCAAGTTCCATCCTTGTTCTGTGGCTGAGAGTTCACCCTCCATGTCTCGGCACTGGCTCCTGAGAGGCCCCAACCGCCTACTAGCTATGTGTGACCTTGGACAAGCCATTTACCCGTCTAGGCCTATTTCTCACCTGCCAAGGGAGGGTGGTGGAGATCAGCACTGGCCTGCAGGAAGGTCCAGTAAACAGCATCTGTGATTTTTTTCTTAAGATTTTATTGATTTAAGAGGGGTGGGGGGGCATGAACTGGGGTGAGGGGAAAGGCAGAGGGAAAGGAGCAGCAGACTCCCTGCTGAGCGGGGACCCCCCCCCCAGCACGGGGCTCGATCCCAGGACCCTGATCATGACGTGAGCTGAAGTCAGAGGCTTAACCCACTGAGCCACCGAGGCGCCCCAGCAGCTCTGATTATTACATGTAATAACTTCTTCCTCTTTGTTTTGACTCTCAATTATTTATTTTATAGATCATAAGGACCCGCTGACTGAATCCTATCTAGACTTAAAGACGGTCAGAATGGAAAAAAATGTCCAGAAATTATTGGACGCAAAACCTGATATGCCAACTCTCTCAAGAATAGAGATCGCAGCGGTAACCAAAGAACGTTTCTCTCTGCAGTGACACGTGGAGAGGGTGGGCATGAGGGCAGACGCTAGCCGGGTGCCCTGGCACGGCCTGTGCACGTCAGTGGTTCGGGGCCAGGCCTCCCTGGGAGCCCAGCGTCTGCACCGCCTGCTTGGGGCTTTGCCGAACCAGCAGCCCCAGGTCTGAACAGAGAGGTTGCTTTCCATTCGTGCCCAGCGTGTTAAATCACTGCACTGACAGTGGTCCAGAGCGTTGTCTGGCGGGCCCTCCTTTCCACGTGATGTGTGATATATATCCTGCAGGAAATATTCAACAGGCTGATTTCTAACACTGTGCCAAGAGTTTGCCTGAAGTTTGCTTTTCACAGCAAACCGAGAAGCATGAACACATAAAGAGTAGCAGGAGGGTTGATTAAGAGGACACAAATTCTAGAGACAGAGGGACCCGTGTCAGAATGCCAGCCCGGCCATCTGCGTGACCTCGGGCGGGCTCCTAGCCTTCCTGGGCCTCCCCTTCCCAGCTGCGAACTGTTGAGAACCTAGAGGTGGCTGAGTTAAGTGCTTATCCCCACGTCTGGCTCACAGCAAACACTTAATAAGTGATAGCTGTTAGGATTGTTTAATGGTATTTAGATAGTGTCCCTCGAGAAAAGCTTCCTCTCTTAAGGGAAATGGTTTTATTTGCTAGGATTTTCAGAAGTGATTTGACTGTTAGGTTGAAGGTGCCCTGTTCCCTAAATGGATATTTGATGGGCGCCTGATTGACACTTGACAATGGGCAGCTCGGGTCAGCGTCAATCACAGAACCCGCTGGGCATGGCTTGCTGCCACAGTGGGATCTAAACCAGGCAGGGGCTTTGAGAAGCCATAACAAAGTCATCATGCTGTACCAACATTCCCCTGCACAATCTCTCCAGACACCTGCTAGGGATGTGAGTCTTCAGGAATGTGTTGGCTTTCTGGATAAGCTCTCATTCTCTGAGGTTGGAAGTAGAGGGGCAGTCTCCAGGTGGGAGCTCAGCGGGCTCTCATATCCTGACCTGCTTCCAAGATTTACCTTCCCGCCTAGCACTGACCCTATGCCACGACCAACACCACAGAGCAGGAGAGCCCCCAACCTGCTCAGAAGACCTCAATCTTCCAAGGTTCCCAATAATGGAAATTAAAAGAAGAGAAGGAGTAGGAGGAAGGCTTGCTGACATCTGGGCTAAGCCATCATTTACCATTCGGCCCTCCCAACAGCCTTGTGTTGGAGTTACTATCATAATGCCCATTCTACAGATAAGAAAAGTTAAGACTTCAGGCAGCCAAGTACGTCACCCAAGATCACAGCATAATGACTGATGGACCCAGGCCTGTGTCTAGCTCCCTGCTAGTCTGCAGAGAAGGGCACGGGGACTGTGTGATCGAACCTTGTACATCAGACTCTGCCTTAGGTCACCATCAGGAAAAGAAGGAGACCCCGGAGCGGGGTACAGAGGACACCACCCAGGGCTGGAGATGCTGAGTGGTAGTTCATGCTCTGTCATTGTCAAATCCCCTCCTTCCTGCTCAGCGCTACAGACATGGAGACAAATAGCCCATGCTTGTCTATCATAGTCATTTTCTGAGCCTTTACATTTTGGTAGTTGGGTTTTTTTCATTTCAGAGGTTTACAGTGGAGTGCTAGCAGATGCTGGGGGCCAAGAGATGCTCGTGGCGAGCACTTAAAACCCAGTTTGCTTTTTAGGGAGATTTATTATAGCTATTTGTGGTCCTTCAGACTCCCTGATCTGGTGGCTTTTCCGTCCAGTCAGTAGGGACTTTCAGCAGCCAGCTGGCTGAGAGGGTGGTCGTGAGCGCACAGCTGGGAACACCATTGGGCACTGTTTCTGGAGTGGGTCTGAAAGGATGCTCGCCCAGCAGCTTCCAGCACTGGGAGAAGGTTTGGCCAAATTTGGTGACAGTATAGTTTCTGTTGCCTAAATAATGAGATTCCTTTAATAAAAGGAGGAAAGCTGTTTTCTCTGCCACTCTCTGTCAGGTGCCATGCTGGGCACAAGAAATGGAATAGTGAGCAAGGAGCAACACGACCTCCGTTTTTATGAAGCTTGTCATCTAGACTAGGGTTTCTCAACCTGAGCACTATGGGTATTTGGGGGCAGGTAATCCTTTGTTTGGGAGGCCATCCTATGTACTGTGGGATGGTTAGCAGCATCCTTGCCCTCCACCCTCTGGATGCCAGTAGCACTCCCTACCTCAAGCTGCAACAACCAAAATGTATCCCAGCATTGACAAAGGTCCTGGGGCATGCAGGGGAGGGTGGACAAAATCGCCCTTGACTGAGAGCCGCTGGTCCAGAGGGAAGACAGTAAGTAATCAGAGAACAAGGCAAGTGAGACTCCCGCTCTGAAGGGTGGGAGCACAGTTACCAGAAAGCACTTGACAGAGGAATCAGACAGGCTGGTCAGAAAGTG
Organism: Mellivora capensis; assembly: GCA_004024625.1. Taxonomy (NCBI): domain Eukaryota; kingdom Metazoa; phylum Chordata; class Mammalia; order Carnivora; family Mustelidae; genus Mellivora; species Mellivora capensis. The sequence goes on along the minus strand of PISX010005733.1, from coordinate 86,858 downwards.
GAACGAAAATCAGCTCTCTTGAGTCATTCTTTGGTAACCACGGTGTTTTAGCTCCAGGATGGAGACATTCACAATGGCTTGCCAAGAGAGTTTTCACCTCTTTTTCATTTCAGCCTCAGAATGGCCTTGCCAACTCAGCCATCCCGCCCATGGAAAAGTCAGGGAAAATGGATGTGGCTGAGGCTTTAGATCTCAGTGAAAAGCTGGTAGGTACCTACAGCACCATCCCCTCCCATCCCAAGGTGGGTCCCCCGCAGTCACCGTTAACCTCCAGAGAGTATAACTAAACAGCAACCTCACACGTGTATTTAGTTGTAATAATAGCTCCGCGAGACCCATCTACTCTCCCAGCATGGGTCAGACATGGCATAGTCCAATTCCTTGAAAAACTAGGCAGTTAGAATGAATGTTTATGCCTGCTGTCGCTTTTCCTCCTGGTTCTCAAAAAGGCATAGAGTAAAGGGATGTGGAGTAAATGAAAGTCCTACTGCAAAGCCTAGCGGCTCCGGCTTCCAAGCACAGCTGTGTTCTCGGCAATTGTAGGGAACGAACAACACAGAATTAGATGTTGGCTTCCTCAAAGCAGCCACCAGCAGCCTTGGGCCAGGCCCCTTACCAGCCAATGCTTTCCTTACAGTACATGGACATGAGCAAGACACTCGGGAGTCTGATGAACATCAAGGACATGTCTGGTCACATATCCATGAAATACCTCTCCGCCAAAGAGAGAGAGAGAGTCAACCAGCTCCGACAAAGGGACCTCGATCTGGTGTTCGATAAGATCACCCAACTCAAGAACCGACTGGAGAGAAAAGAGGAGCTTTTGAGAGGATACGAGAAAGACATTGAACAGCTCAGGTACCGCCGGTGACCACGCAAAAAGGGCCAGCTGTCCGTTCTCACGGCTGAACCTCAGGGCAGGGACAGACACAGGTCCGGGGCAGGCAGAGGACTTGGGGGAGGGGAGCAGAGGCTGGGGGTGCGGGGGGCGATGACTAGGGCCCGACAGAGGCAAGTCTGTCCGTGAGAAAGCCGCGGCCAAGGTGCTCGGTGTTCGTTCTGTCTCTCCACGAACGAGCTGCACCTCTTATGAATCTTGACTTTAGGGCTCCCCTTATGTACTTTCCACAGCTCGCCCTATTCCAGTGGCCGCAGCTCCCCTGCGCCCTCCCTGGGAAATGGGGGGGTCTGGCGGCATCCCCTCCTGCTACACTAGGTACCCAGTGGGCTATTTATTCTACTGTCTATGCCCCACATCTGCTCGCCACGAAGCCACCAAGTTAGCCGCAGACAGAAGCGTTCTGAGACTCTCCCAGGCTGGGGACACGGATGAGAAAGAGGAGGGGGAAACAAACTGTGTCTGTCCCGTGTGCTCAGGCAGAGCAAAGTGTCCGTGCAGGTGTACCAGTCGCAGGTGGCGAAGCTGGAGGACAGCATCTACAAGGAGGTGGAGGAGAAGGCTCTGCTCAAGGAGGCTCTGTTGCGCACGGAGCACCAGCTGCTCCAGGAGAAGCGGACCAGCAGGGCCATCCGGCAGCAGAAGGTGAGGGCTCCTTGCCTGGGGCAGAACCTCGGAGGCTGCGGCCCCTTGGCTCCCTTTAGAAACAGCGAAGGGAGGGCCCAGGGGGTGCGGGCAGCACAGAACGCATCTACTGAGGCAAAGGGAGACGACAGAATGGCTTTAGCATCTCAGACGCACCTAGCGTCAGATCCTAGCTCTACCACTTACTGTGTCACCCCAGGTGGGTTCCTTAACCTCTCTGAAACTCACAATCTGGCTCATCTGTGTCTTTTTAAATCGTAGCTATTGTTTGAATTTTTATGGTTCTTCCAGGTGGTAGGGATACATAGATGAACAAGAGATCTGTGAATTAAGATTTGGGTTCACTATTCTGAGTGCTGGGAACATAGGTAGCATCCAATAAATATTGGATGGATGGATGGAGGATGGATGGATGTCCTTGAAGACCAGATCCTTTAGTGCAGAACAGACAGGTAAAGAGCTGACTTCAGGATGATTTAAGGATTTAAAGTCCCTGCCTAACAGGTGCTCGGGCTGTGGCACCCAGAGGAAGGCACCCAGCCAGCCCAGAGCACTCCGGGCATGCTTTCCAAGTGGTGACACCTACACCGAGTTGCAAAGGAGAGTCGGAGTGTGTGTACCAGAGGCATGGGCGGGTGTGCGTTCCGGGCTCTGGGAACCCCGGAGGAAAGACAGGAGGAGGAGAGATCTGTCTCGCAGCATGAACTGGGTAGAAACATTGCCTTGAGAAACCAAGATTCGAGACTCAGGCTGATGATCCAGCCCAAAGCCACCTCCACTCCTCGCCTTGTTATCTCCTCTGTCACACGGCACAGGAGTCCTGGGTTCAGATCCCCCCACTCACTAACCCTTTGGCCTCATGCAAATCCAGTCCCCTCTCTGAGCCTTGCTTCCTCACCGGGAATTGGAGCTGAGGGCACCTGCCTTGCAGGGTTGTTGGGAAGGCTGCTCACGAGGCAGGCACCCTCCCTGTCCAAGCTCTTGCAGTGTGAACTCACAGGCCATGTGGTTTCAGAAGCTGAGGGACACTTGTGCTGCCTCTAAAACATCAGCCCAGGGCCTGGCCCCGGCAGGTGGACGCTGCTGTCCTCCTCGTGGCCAGAGGCCTGCACATGTGGTGGCCGGGGCAGGCTCTGCCTCAGACCCAGGAGAGTCGCGGCTGACAACCAGGCACCATGACCTACACCCAAACAACACTTTGGAAGTGCCCCAGCAGACCTGGGCTGGCCCGGTGGTCGGCAGAGTGGCTCTCCTGTCTTCTCTGCAGGTTATACCCAGGAGCCCTCACTCCTGCACCCATTTCCCAATCAGACTCTCCCTCATTCTTAACTCTTGCCAGAGGTAGAGCAGGTCTCAAGGCTAAGATCAGGCAAACAAGGAAAATTACCACAACTGCCATCTCATGACCATCCAAAGGCACTGGGCGCCCCCTGGGCCTTGCAACCCCAATCGGGTTTACTAATGCCTTGGTAGCTTGGCCCGGTTGCTGTGATGACCCCCCTTTTACAGATGAGGAAACTGAGCCTCGGAAAGTTAAGAGACTTGCCCAAGTTCACACTGTAGCTGGTAAGCGGAGCTAGACCTGGCCCCGGGACCTCTGACCCTAGTTCCTTTGTTCTCTGCTGGCCTCTCTCCATTCTTCTTGTAAATGTTAGTTTTCCTGACTCAGAGCTGTGTATTTGTGCATGCGTGGTGGCGTGTGTGCAAGAGTATAGAAGTGTGAACGCGTATGCGCTGTGTGTGTGTTTCTGTGTATATGTTTGTGCGTTTGCATGTGTGCATGTTTGTGTGTGTGTTGCCTGCATAAGCTCTAAGGAGGCCAAGCCGCAGAAGGCTCTAGAAGGATGCCCTCCTCCCCAACCAGGAGGTGCGGTTAGATCAGTTCCTTGCAGGAAGCTGCCCTCCTCCAGACTGCAAACCCTCCAGACAACAAGCTCCCTGGCCTGTAGCCCTGGAAATGAAAGCAGCCACCCTGCTCTGAGGGAGCCCCAGATGCGGGGTTTCTAGCATCCATGGCTCTGAATTAAACATCACAGGCTTCAGGCGAAGGACAATTTCCTTTCACACCACGCAAAGTCAGGGAGAGCTGGGCCAGTGACAGAGCTCTGACTTTTCCTTTGATGTGCCCTCTGGAGAGGTCACCCCTCCCTCAGGTCCCCCCTCCCCCATCCCGGTCCTCCCCAGGACTTGGCAGGCTAGTCCCCAAAGCTGAAACACCAGACCACAGAATGGGACTGCAAAGGGCCCAAAAAAGGCCATTGTCATGTGCTGGCTAAAAATGTAAGGAAACCTGAGGATTTACATAATCAGGCTCTACATGCATTATTCATGAGCTGCCTCATTCATACACAATGCAAGGGCCTTGCCAGCCTGTTGGACACTAGATATCCTTCTGTGCGGGAGGGTCTAAGATGGCCAAGTTGAACCTGCCTCTGTGTCCCCAGAAGAGCTGGAGCTGGGAACATTCAAATTCAGGGACTTCACAGTTTAGGGAAAGGTCACGAAAACTATAGCCACAATCCCGGCTGCGCTGATGGCACCTTCACTAGCACTTCCCGAGTGGCGGGCACCTGCCCCACACTGCACGCTTCATCTCTCCCATGGAGCCTTCAAGGGATGCTGGCGCCCGGCCGCCCATTCAGAGAGGCTGGCAGAGAGCAGCGTCACCTCGCTGCCCCGCAGCAAAAAGGGGACTACCCCCCCCACGTGCCCTCCCCAACTCCAGTCCACTTCTCCACACCTGGTGCTCTCTGCACTTCCCTTTCTAGGAGCCTCCCTCCCTTCATCCCCCACTCACATCATTCCTGCTATTTTCATTCCAGGGCTTGAGTTCGCACTTAAGGTTTGTTATTAATACGTTGTCAGAAATTCCTGTTTGTCGGGAAATAAGAACCCGTAAATTTTAAAGTTTTGCTGGATTCTAAAGGGAACTTGTATACGTCTGTCCCGGCCACAGTTCCTGCCAAGGAGTAGAGCCGCCCTTTAAATGGAAGTTCAAGGAAATTGGATTCCTTTTTGTTTTAAGTTTTACGTAACGTTTTCACAAGGACCCTTAATGTTTCCAGTCTCATGTATAAAAGTTCACCCATTCATAGGGAAGCAGTGGTTGAACCACTAGGTAATGAAATTACTCCCTTTGAGCTCCAAACCAGTACTGTCAAAAAAAAAAACAAAAAAAAACAAAAACTTTTTAAAGTAAGATGTAGTTTTTAGTTTGCATGTTTGAACATCTCTTCACCAAGCTGGATTTCCTGGAATCATACTTCCACACTCATACCTTTGGCTGTGACGGTGAGACTTGATATGAAAGCTTCAGTGCTGGGCATTCCCAGAGAACCTTGCGTTCATCCACTCTGAACTCGAGCTCCCTCCATGCGACAGGGGGACAATGACAGTGGCCCAGGTGGTGCTCAGTCTCATCCACTTCTCACATCACTAGATAAGGCAGCTGTGACTCTCAGTTCAGAGGCAGCCTCGGGAGTCCGGGAGTCTGACAAAGAGGGTTTAAGCCCCACCTCTGGCCCGGAGTGACCCTTGGATCTCAGAGTCCGGGACAACCGCCGCCGCCAAAAAATGATAACAACCGGACGGAGAGGGTTACGTGACATAACGTCGACAGATCCCGGTGCCTAGCTAGCATGGTTACTATGGGGGAGAGAAAGGACAACTTCGGACGGGTGGGGAGAGGCCTGCATTTCTGTCCGAGAGCTTCCTGCCCTGGACACCGGCCATAGACCCTAGGGCGCTCTCCCGGGCGCCTGGAGCCAGCGGCTCTTCTGCGAATCTCCATGGCTGGTGAATACAGCCAGGGCTACGGCCAAGAAGAGCTCAGATCCTTTTTGTGAATGGGTTAAAGCTGGAATTTTCCAGAGGAAATTTTTAAATGCACAGAAGTTGCCATTTGGAACCACGCACTCCCCTTCCTCGCCCTTTATTAAATAAGGCCTTCAAGTGTGAGAAAGGCTCGAGTCTGGCTGGGGAAGCTCCTCAGTTCTCCTGCCAATCAAGCCTCCAGCCAATCAGGTCCTGGCCAAGGGGCGTGGCCACAACGTTGGTGGGGCTGGACCTTCCTTGTGCTTAATTAGCTCCGATCCTGGATGGTGGGAGAAAAGGCGACACCCTTCGCTTCAAGGGGAGAATGGATACAAGGTCCTTAGCACACAGAAACACTCAACATGAGCGCCTATACGTCATCAATGTCATCACTATCTTATTTAAATCAGGATCTTCCAAAACTGTCTTGGGCCCAGGCATTCTCAAGACCCAGGTTAGCTCAGTGTCACTTGCTTGATTTTGACCAAGAACTAGAAATCGGTAGGTCGCGTGTAGTGTGGGGACGGGGGTAGGCAGGGGTAGGGGCGGTACCCTTTGGCCCACGCAAGGACAAGAGAGTAAAACGTGGTTAGGGCGGTACTGCGGGTGGATAGGGGGTGAGGGGCCTCGCCCGCCTTCATCCACTGCCCACCAACTCCAGTGAGCCCCAGGGTCTCCCAGAAACCTCTGAGGTGCGTCCCAGAATGGAACAGGACCAGACACATTGAATGCTCTCTTGCTCACCTGCTATTTTCACTCAGGAACGTTTAGAGGATCACAAACAGAGAAATGCAAAAGAATCAACACCTTGCAACTGTTCCTTCAAAGAGAAAGAGAGGCAGGTATGGAGAGGTCTTCTGCTCTCACAGCGACACAAGGTAGATACAGCAAGTTCACAGGGTAGGACCTGGTGGGGGGTACAAGCCCCTTGTGCCATGCCAGGAGCACCCACACACCTCCACCCCCCTCCCCTTCCCCTGTCCCAGCCCCTGCCCCTCCCTTGTCTGCAGTCTGAGCAAATGAACCTGAGACACAGGCCGGCCTCCAGCCCACTATCTGGAGGTAAGGCCTGGGGAAGGGCAAGTGCGGTTTTGGCGGAGCAAGCTCCCTGAGCACTAAGTGACCCGGGGACTTAGAGCCAGGTATAAGAAAAGAAGAGAGGAATGGGGAGCCCCAGGAACCCCTGCCCTTAGAATGAAATAAGTGGGTGCAAGAAGGGGAGGAAAGTGGGCACAAAATAGAGCCAGGAGTGAGGAGGAAAGTGCCAACTCTAACGACCTTCTTACCTGCCAAGGGGGAGGCCGCACTTGACTGGGCTTTCCGGCAGCCAGTGGGAGCTGGAGTTCACAGACCCCCGAGCTCACAGTGTCCATGAGCTACATGGAGGCAATGCTCAGAAGTGTTCTTAGAATAAGGACGGTACTGGGTTTTCCCCTAGAGAGGACAGTGTATGATATAAGGAACAACATCCCTAAGAAGAATGGTGTAATGTTGGCTGGGCCACGTCTAAGGACAGTTCTTGAGACTGACTGATGTCTTTACAGCCCAGTGAGTTCAGGAAAGTTCAGGAAAAGCAGGTGTCCAGGGGGGCCAGGATCTGCCCTTTAGTGTCCAGCCATCCACTGGCTAGACTTAATCCAAGGAAAATATTTTGGAGCAGTGCTCAAACTGGGGTTCCCTAGAGCCCCTGGGTGCCGTGGAAGAGTGTGATTCTCAACATCCCCACCCCCCACACACACACACGCATACACATTGTTCTTGTTTCCCCCAGAAAAGTTCTCCTTTACCTTCATATGCCAAGTTTCCTTGATGCTTCATATGCCAAGTTCCTCATGGGATTTTGCTTAAAGCATTCTGCTGGGGTTGGGGATGGAAAAAAAGGAAGGGAGGCTGCTGGTTTAAAAATTACTGCTTTACAGCTACCTGGAAATTTGGTTGGTGACTGTCTTCTAAGCTTAGCTCCTCTCAATGGAGCCTGTGATAAATGTTGAGTGGCTGCAGGCCAGAGGGCGAATCAGTTAAATACAGCCCCTCAGCCTTCTTAGACGGTTGCTTTAAGGGCAACTTGGCACCCTTTTTGTGGAAATGGAAGAGACTTCCAAGTACCTATGCCCTCTCCAAAAGATGGCGAGCTGGGGCCTCCCTGCGCACTTCCTCCATGACTTTCGTGAATACCCTGTAGACTTGCCAGATCTAGGAGCAAGAAAACAAAACAGGACACCTAGTTAAACTGGAATTTCAGATAAACAACAAATAGTTATTTAGTATAAGTATGTCCCAAATATTTCATGAGACATACTTACACTAAAAAGATTATTCCTTTGCACTCTGAAAGTCAAGAATGGTAGCCCATAGAGGCGTTTCATTTGGCTCATGGGTTTTCTTTTTTTTTGGGGGGGGGGTGTCTTTTTTTAAGTAACATTTCCAATTAGGGCATTTTCACAAAATACCCTGGTTTTCTGCCTTCTCTGTGCAACTTTGAAGATCTGGGGCTTCTAGGCCCGCCGTCCCACAGCCGTCCTCTCCAGGCTCCTTAGGCCCTGGGCTTGTGGGTTTGCCGCCCTCCCCGCCCAGTTCACTCCACCTACTGCTTTTAGTTCTCCAGCCCCTGTGGGCGTCTGGATGGAGCCTCCCGTGGGGCTCAGGACTCTCTGAGAGACACCCCCTTCCTGACACCCCTGCCCCATCACCTGCTGGAGTGTCAGTCTTCGAAGGAGGCCCCAGCTTGCTCTCTCTGCCAGATGCCCAGCACCTAGGACACGCTCCTTTTTCAGCGAACTGTCCTGAGGTGCAGGCTCTTGAGGAGACCAGGGTCAGCAACAGTCATGAAACCCCAGGGGAAGGGCAAGCTCCAGGTGCCTGCAGCCCCTGACTGGAGGTCAGCCAATGCGGCTTCCTCACGCCCGGGCCGCTGGGATCCTAGGTAGAAACCCAAGTGTTCAGCCTCTTCCCTTGATCTAGGAGGCTCTGCTTCTACCCAAAGCTGACTTGTCCCCTAAGAGGACGGCAGTAATCCTCCAGGGAACCTTGCTTGACAAGGCTCCCCCTCTCAGAATCCTCTGGAATCAGGACAGACATCCCTAAGTAGCCCAGCAGGACGGTGTGGCAGCGGGAAAGCCAGGCCTCCTTCCTCAGATGCACATGCTCACCCCAGGCCCCATCCCTAGGAAGGCCCAACAGTCCATCCAAATGGGCAACATCTGAAAGTGGAGGGGGCGGGGGGAACCACTTTCCTCTGATGCAAAAGGGAAAGAAGAAAACAAGCTAAACGTTGTCAATATTCTTTCTGTGTTCAAGAGACGAATGTTTGTAGAGACGGTGAAGAGCAAGATGCAGAATTCAAGTCCCCAGGTGAGCTAGGAGGAGAAAGAAAGCAGTAGGACTTCAGCAGGAAACCCAGGTTGACAATAAGACCCCCCACCCCCCGCCGTTACGCACTGAGCACTTAGTACGGCCAGGCACCAGCACTTCTCAGTCTTCACAACAGCACCAGGGTACACATTGTGTTAGTCCCCCATTAGCAGAGGAGGTGTCTGAAACTCAGAGACTTCTCGTTACTCGTCCAGAGCCACACAGCTAAATAAAAGAGCTGGACCTCGTTGCCGAGGTGAGCCCTGCCTCCCCTCCTTTAGGTGATCACCCTCTGGTTGATAAACCTGATACATTTCGGGCGCCTTGTCTCTTGAATTGCAAGGAAGGATCCCTAGAACATTCTTTTTTTAAGAGCTAGGAATCAAGACTCTGAAATTTTAAGCATGTTGAAACACTGCCATTCACAATTCAGCCCTGGAGTTGGAATTGACCCAACCGCATTCCCACGTCGCAGAAAGTGGAGGTGCGCTCTCAGGAGGCTCGAGAGCCAAATGCGCGGCAGGGAAATTAGAAGCAGGAGCCACATTCGCGTTTGATAAAAAGGTCACGATAATTCTGAGACTACAAAATTATCAGTAAAAAAAACCTGAAGATATTCTAGGTAAGGGACATGTTGGGAAAATAGAAACCTCTTCTCAACCAACACCCTTTTTCTAATTCGGGAAGGTGGTGACCACCCAGAGCAGGATGTGAAGAGGAGAGAGGGTCCTGAGGGCTCCCCTAGCTCAGAGACCTTCTTCGCCAGCCTGCCAGGTGGGAATGAGTGACAGATTTGTCACTTACTCACCCACCAGTAGGGTTGAGCCGGGAGCAGGAAGGAACCGCTGAGAGGTTTGGTGACTAGGATCTCCTCGGTACGGAAGGGTCTTCGTGGTCCTGACCCAGTGTGGCTTGGGCCTCCCCTTCCTCTGCAGTATCCCTGGAGTCTTTAGAGGACGGCGCTCACCATGCGCCCCTTGGAAAAGACAGGACATGTAAAATCTGCTTTTCACTCTTGCCCTCTCAGAAAAAGAGTCTCCATGCCTGGCAAGCCTCCTCCCTCCATGAAAGGCTCTGGGCTTCTGTCTTCTGTCCTTCCTAATGCCATTCGGTGATTGTATATTGTATTTGTTATTGTATATTGTATATTGTATATTGTATATTGTATATTGATTTCTATGGCAGCTAAGAGGAGTTTATAGTGGGTTGGGGGTGTTGTATGCTGAAGATGACATCTTGTAGTTGACCTGTGTTTATTGGCCGCCTAGTCCAGGCCACAGGCCACCGTCAGCGGGGGAAGGGGGAGTGGACGGGTCCTGTCCCAGCCCTCATTCATTCCAAGAATATTGCCTGAGCGCCTACAACACGGTAGGTACTGTCCAGGCGTTGGGTTCAATCAGGAATTCTCAGTGGGGGCAGGATCCTCCCTAAGAGGACGAAAATAATTTTTGTAATGTATAAAGCACACGTATCTGTCAAAATTTCATAAGGACGGAAAAAATTTTTTTCATAGGGACGGGAGCAACTAGGAAATGGGAGTCTGAGGAGGCTCCTTAGTTTGGGACAATAATGAGAACAAGGGGGAGCAATGTGGGCTTAAATCAGAGGAGAGACACAGAAAATCCCCTGCCTTTCTAGCTTCCATTCTTGGGCTTTTTTTTTCAGTAAATACAGTAATGAATTAATCATCGCACACGAAGCTTTGGGAACGAAGGTCAGCTGCCTGCGCTCAGGAGCCGATCTCACAAGAACACACTCAGTCCTGGGGCCAGGAGAGGCCTCCCCAGAAGGAGCAGCTTAAACCAAGCCCTGAGGCTGGGTGGGGCCTTTCTGGACCTCTCCGGTCCAGAGGAAGCGGCCTCTCAGGCGTGTCCTGAGTTCATTTCCACCTGGGTGTCACCATGTAATGACCCAGCTTCTATCCCTGACCTTTTTTTTTTTTCTTTTTTTTAAAGATCTTATTTATTTATTTGAGAGAGAAAAAGTGAGCCAGAGAGAGCATGAGTGGTGACTAGGGGCAGAGGGAGGGGGAGAAGCAGACTCCCTTCTGAGCAGGGATCCCAATGCGGAACTCGATCCCAGGACCCTGGGATCACAACCTGAGACTGGGACCCCAGGCGCCCCATCCCTGCCCTTCCATTCCAAGGGTGATGGAAGGGTGAGGCGTGTGGTTCCCAGACACATAAACCTAAGGCATGGCACTCACTTTTGGTCCCTGTTCAGGGAGGGTGCTGCGGGATTTCCCAGCCCTTGCCCTGACACGCCCCAGGGTCGTCCTCTTCCCAGGTCATCCCTCTGCCCTCTGTTACCTCTACCCCCCACCCCATGCTCCTGGCAGACCTGGGGGCTGAGGATGTTGGGACTGGGTACTCTTTACTTTGAACCAACCCCTGGCTCCAGCTCTGAAGGCCGGCTTCTCACCCGGTCAGGGCACTGGAATTTGGGAATCATCCATAGCCAGCCATTTTATGGAAAATCAAATAAAAAGGGATATGAAGGAGAAGGTGGTTTGGGGGAGGATTTTTGGCCTTCGCTGTCTGTTTTCATTTTCACTGGGCACTCCAACCAAGATTTACTTTGTAGGCTCGTGTAGAGAAGCTAGCCCTTCTCACCCTGAAATGATTTTGGATGCAGTCTCAAAGCACATTCAAGGCCCCCTGTCAGCTGCTGGCACAGGCCTCAGAAGGTGATTTTTATACCTCCTGAGTGAAAGGGGCTCAAGAGATGATCCTATCAGTCCCTTCCTTTAAAATCCACTCAGAGGGAGGCCTGGGAGACTCAGTCCATTAAGTGTCTGCCTTGGATTCAGGTCATGATCCCAGGGTCCTGGGATCGAGCCCCGCATTGGGCTCCTTGCTCAGTGGGGAGCCTGCTTCTCCCCCTGCCTGCCGCTCCCCTTGCTTGTGCTTGCTATCTCTCTCTCTCACAAATAAGTAAAATCTTTTTAAAAAATAAAATAAAATCCACCCAAAATCTTCTCTGGGCCTCTGAGGAAGTCAGGATGGATATTCTGGTCCCTGTTTGACAGATGAGGAATCCAAGAGTCATGCAGTAAGTGGCTGAGCTCAAACCTGACAACCCACTAGCCCTCTCCACCCCACCCCCGGAGTACGAGACTTTGTGACTGGAGTCAGACACTTGCAGGAAGTCGGGCTGGAGCCTGCTGGAAAGAAACATGCGAGTTATGATCCCATGAACAATATGTGCACACGTGTGTGAGAGGGAAACTCTTGAGTTGCAACTAAGGGAAACCTGCTCAGAAACAGGGAAGGCCGCTTTTATAGGGGGTACAGGAACCGCTGTGTCATGAAAACAAAGGATTGAAAGAGGTCCCACCTCTAAAGAATCGGTAAGCCCAAGGTCCCAGGCATCCGTTCCCTCACACGCATGCACATGCACACACATGCACACACACAAGCTCACACACCATATTCCTTCTCTGGGTCTCCCTGCACCTGCTCATCTCTTCTCTCTCCAGTGATCTCACTGGAAGAAATGACCTCACCATCCCGCTATTTAAAGGACCCACCCAGGGACCCAGTAGCATCTCAGAGCCTGTAACCCCAAGTCCTGGGCGCGACCATCTGCAAAGCACAGCCCGTGCCACGCATCCAATCAACTGAGACCAGGGGCAGCATCACATGGGGGGTGGCGGGAGGAGTGGCGGTGCTCAGAAAAGGCCTAGACGGAAGACAGGGGCCGCTCAGTAAGAGCTTTCCAGGAGAAAGAAACTCCATCACAATGAATACGCCCATCATAAGAAGCGCCTGCTTTCAAAAGCACAAAAATGTAAAAAGGGAAACTTATTTGTGTATCTGGCAGCGTGCTTACCTTTGGGTGGTGTGGTCATTGTGGATCATTTTAGCTTCTTTTTATGTATCTTTCTCTCTCCCCCCTTCCTCCTCTCTCTCTATAATTACACATATATATAATTTTTTTTTACAGCAAACATTTTATTTTGAGTAAAAAAAAAAAATCATCTGAGTGGAACATTTTGGGGCCTTGCCACAATTATAGAGTTTGTGCATTTGTTTCTTCTTGCTCATTGAAGGTTGGAACCAGAAAAGCTGCCCCAAAGATGGACCAAGAGAGGGAGATGCCCAAGAGAGACTCATCTAGCAAATCCAGCCAGAGCCTTCTGTTTTCTAAGCCTGGCGACAGGAACTAGAAACATCATCCCGTCCGGCCCTGCGTGATCCTCCGTGAGTCACGTGTGTGACTCTCGCGTGTCAAAATTCTAAGCCGCTTTCATAGGACTTTAAAGGTTGTTATCCTAGCATGTTGCTAGACCTAGACTGGTGTTCGCACAATGCTGTATCATGGAGCATGCAGGGATAGGGGTTCTTTTTAGACTGACTTACGGATGTTTACATCCTCAGGCATATGAAGAATGTGCAGTTGAAGCCCAGGCTCCCAGGCTTGGTAGACACGATATTGTGGCGTCACACCCGAGCTGTGGCGTAGCCACACAACCACCCCCGCGGAGCTGCGAGAAACCCACCACTGGCAAAACCTGAGACGTGTCCTGGGGCCGCCGGAAGGAACGGCAACCTCGGGGCGAGGCCGAGGCCGTGGTAGAGCACATTTATATCTAAGTTTATTATAATAAATTTAGCACACCTAGTCCTCTTATCGCTTCCGTAATAATGACTGACATTTATGTGGCACTCTGCAGTCTTCAAAATGCTTCTTGGCTAATCCTCCCCCAAACCCTGGGAGGTTAATAATATTCTGATCCCCATTTTACAGAGGAAGAAGATAAGGCCCAGAGAGGTTAAACTGCCTGTCTAAAATCATGCAGCTACTAAATTCAAAACTGGGTCCGGAAATGGGCACATTTGGCTGCACGAGGGGAGCAATGACAGCCTCCCCAGGAGGGCAGACCCAAGTACCCAGTCCTGGAAGGGAACACGCTGCCCAGGTGGACACACCCTTTCATCACCATGTTTGTAGAGACCCTCCTTCTTGCTCCCATGTTCTGCTCTCTCCCTGTCCCCCTGTCCACTTCCTGCCTTTCTGGTGTGGCCAGGACTGCCAAACAAAATGGGAGGAAGACCCAAAAGTCATGAATATCATTTCTTTTTTATTTTTAAAAAGCCGCAATAAACCTATTTTGCTATTTTAAAACCAAATGGATTCTTTATACTGATTAAAACTAGAAGGAAATAGGAAAAGTTCTTGATGTGATATCTCATTGAAGGTACATTTTACACAGGGCTAAGATCTAAAGTCAGTGGGAAAGTGAGCATTACCTGACCTTAAAAATACTCTTGAGGGGCGCCTGGGTGGCTCAGTGAGTTAAAGCCTCTGCCTTCGGCTCGGGTCATGATCTCAGGGTCCTGGGATCGAGCCCCGCATCCGACTCTGCTCAGCGGGGAGCCTGCTTCCCTTCCTCTTTCTCTGCCTGCCTCTCTGCCTACTTGTGTTCTCTGTCTGTCAAATAAATAAATACAATCTTTTAAAAAATACTCTTGTAAATCCTGGAAAATGTCTATAAAGAACATCATGGTATTACCTATACTGTACCATATCCCCAAAGTCCAAAACAGCAAGTTTTTCTCCAGCACCAGAAAGGATCACTTAGGTAGGCAGCCATTCAGGTAGGTGGCTCATGTTTGAAAGCCAAATCATGTGGGAAAGGATGTTTTTTGTTGGTCAAACATGTATATTTGCATTTGGATAAGTCAAATACAATGCCCATGTTACTCCACTATATTCTACATCTTCCAAGGACATGTCAATTTTTTTTTTTTTAAGATTTTATTTATTTGACAGACGGAGCTCACAAGTAGGCAGAGAGGAAGACGGGGAGGGAGCAGGGTGGGAAGCAGGCTCCCTGCTGAGCAGAAAGCCCAGTGCCCAGGATCCAGGATCCTGAGATCATGACCTGAGCCAAAGGCAGATGCTTAACCCACTGAGCCACCCAGGTGCTCCGGATGTGTCAATTTTTATCCTATCGATGTTACAACCCATGATGGCAATTTCTCTTCACCGTTCCTCCAACTGGGTGTATTGTTTTAACGTGTCTCCTCAGCCACGCCCCCTTTTCCCTGAGAATACACCACCACCTCCTCCACCAATCAGGTTTGCCCTAGCTCATGGGGCTCTCTTGACCACACCTGATTGGCTGAGCAGTACATACCCAACCCAAACCAGACTAATCAGCTTCCTCTTCTAACTCAAGCTGAGCTAATTAGTGTCTTTGCCCTTGGCATTTGAAAGGTGGCCACTGGGATGCCACCCAGGTGTTTGGTGGTCCTGGAGCTGAGAGTCCTGATGTGCGGTTCCAGGGCTGGGGTGGCCGGTTCTCCACGTGTGTGCTGGAGAAACAAAAGCCAGTCTTCAGAAAGAGAAGAGGGGGGTAGATACTGCACAAGAAAGACAAGAGACCGGGATTCCCAGAGGACGGTGCAGCACATACTACAAGCCCCTTAGTCAACACCTTCCTCTACCGTATGGACTGACCCCTAAACGCCTTGATTGCCCGGCCTCCCCTGCCGCTAGAGCTGGCCATGTTACTCGGTTCCCGCCAGTGACATGTAGGCGAAGACGGGGAGAGGGCTTACCTTCTGTTACTAGAAGGCAAGTCTTGCAGCGCCTGGGTGGTTCGGTCTGTTAAGTGCCCATCTCTTGGTTTCAGCTCAGGTCATGATCTCAGAATTCTGACATCAAGCTCCGTGCCCAGCACAGAGTCTGCTTACCATTCTTTCCCCCCTCCCCCACTCGCACTCTCAATCTCTCTCTCTTCCTCTTTCTCTCTAAAATAAATGAATAGGGGCACCTGGGTGGCTCAGTGGGTTGAAGCCCCTGCCTTCGGCTCAGGTCATGATCCCGGGGTCCTGGAATCGAGCCCCGCATCAGGCTCTCTGTTCAGCGGGGAGCCTGCTTTCTCCTCTCTCTCTGCCAGCCTCTCTGCTTACTTGTGATCTCTGCCTGTCAAAAAAAAAAAAAAAAAAGAGATTAAAATAAATGAATAAATAACATCTTTAAGACAAGAAGAAGAAGAGAGCATGTCTTCAGCAGTAGGAGAAAGTACTTTGCCCTTTGTCCTTTGACCGCCTCCTATTTCACGCCAGGAGCCCAGGCTTGGAGCTGGGGCAGCCATCTTCAGGATTCCCCAGGCACCGATGCAACTAAAGACACGAAAGCCTGGTGGGTGTCTGGCAGCCTCCCTGAAATGCCTCCCTCTGTACCTCTTACTGTGTAAAAACCCCTGTTTAACCCACTGTAGCCAGGTGTACCTGTTTATGCCATGGAACAAAGCCCTCAAAATGACCTGGTAACATGAAAATGATGGAAGATGACAAATATTTAGTATTTCTCATGATCCCACGGCACTTGTACTTGTCTGGGCTGGCTTGGCTGGGGCTGGATGGTGGCCTTTAAGGTGGCCTCATTTGCATGCCCAGTCACTGATAAGCAAGTTGGATTAAGACAGCGGTTCTCAACCGGGGACAGTTTTGCCTCCCAGGAGACACTCGACAATGTCTGGTCACAATTTTGGTTGTCACAACTTGAGGGGTGGGGTACTACGATCATCTCGTGGGTAGAGGCCAAGAATGCTGGCATACACAGAATAGGCTCCCCACAGCAAAAACTCATGTGATCCAGAATGTAAGTAGTACCAAGAATGAGGAATCCTGGTCCTGAGAGGCCTCAGCTGGGACGGTCCGTCTCTGGGAGGCATGGTCTCTCATCACGGAGCAGGCTAGACCAGGCTCCTTCACAGGGCGGTGGGCCCAGGTGCCCAAGAGCAGCAGGAGAGAACAAGCCCCAACCCACAGACACTTACCAAGTCTTTCAGCCTCGTGCTTGTTTGTTTTAAGATTTTATTTATTTATTTGACAGAGGGAGACACAGCGAGAGAGGGAACACAAGCAGGGGGAGTGGGAGAGAGAGAAGCAGGCTCCCCGCTGAGCAGGGAGCCCGATGGGGGGCTCGATCCCAGAACTCTGGGATCATGACCTGAGCCGAAGACAGACACTGCCTTATGTTTGTTAATATCCCATCAACAAAACAAATCACATGGCGAGAGTCATTTTGGGAAGGATTCCAAGTTTTTACAATCTACCCACGGTCCGTTTTCTGTTATTTGAAGCAGAAGTCTTTCCAAGCGCCACAGATGAGTTAGCTGGATTCCGGAGGACTTTCTGCTTCCTAGTTTGTTTCTTTGGGAAGGCCAGTTTCAGTGCCCGCCCCTGGGTTCCACTAGGACACTTTGTATCACTCAAGATTCTTCAGTTGCAAGTAACAGAAACCTCCTGTGGCTCCCTTCGGCAGAAAGGCAGTTTATTCAAAGGAAATGAGAAAACTTAAAGAATCAAAGGACAAGCACAGTTGAAGATCCAGGACAGTCAGAAACTGGCTTTCCCTCCCCATACATGCCCCTTTTCGCTTCCACTGGTTTGACTTTCTGTTATTTGCCACCAAAATGGCCTTTACTAAGACAGTGCCTCCCTGGGTAGTTCTGCAAAGCAGCCGGCAACCTTTCCCCTGGGTTGGTATCAAGGTACAACAAGGTACCTGCGGTCCCCACGGCCTCCCAATCTTCGGATCCCCCAAGAAGCTAAGACAAACAACTTCCTTCCACCTTTGCCAATGGTGGCCTATTTGGATTCTTGGATTCGTGACTTTGCAGATCAGATGCCCTTCTCTAGCAGCTTGGCACAGACGCCAATGCCTGCTGTTGTGAAAACCAGAGTCATGAGTGTCGGCAGAAAAAAATAGCTTCCAGATCTGCATTCTAAAGTGTGCTCCTGGTAAGCTGGAGTGGTTTCCAATTTTTCTGGGTCTTAGGAATGAAAGCAGTACACTAACGATGAGAGGAAACCCCAAACCTGCTAATGCTAATGAATTCCTCTTCAAGCTGAGGCTCTGCTGAAGCAGGAGGTGGGGCACGGGGTGAGGGCAGCCTTGGCCTCATTCCCATCAAGGTGTGCTTGCACCCATGTGCTCAGTGTCCCAAGTTATTTGGGGCTAATTCGTGGCCTTACGTGCCTGGTTTTGTTTTTTAAGCCTTTTGCTCCCCAAGAACCCACCACAACGCCTCTGCCTGCACCCTGTGGCGGGAAGGCTTCGAAAGCCCCTGTTTTTGAATGTCCTCTCCTCTGTAGCACATGGCTTCATTCCTAAGACCCTAAGATATCGGGGGCAGAAATTTTATCTTCTGGCTGACCGTGGTCTTACCATCATAGAAATCAGAGGTGACCTTTGGCTGATGAATCACTTTTTTGAGTATAGCTGGCACATCATGTTAGATCAATTTCAGGTGTACAACATACTGATGTGACAGGTCTATCCATGATGCTGTGTTCGCGGCAAGTGTAGCCGCCACCTGTCTCCATACGTCACTATTACATTATCAGTGACTGCACTCCCTAAGCTGTGCCTTTTATTCCCACGACTTATCCAGCCCATAAGTGGCTGCCTGGATCTCTCACTCCCCTTCCGCCATCTTCTTCTTCTTTTTTTTTTTTTTTTTTTAAGATTTTATTTATTTATTTGAGAGAGAGGCAGTGAGAGAGCATGAGTGAGGAGAAGGTCAGAGGGAGAAGCAGACTCCCTGTGGAGCCGGGAGCCCGATGCGGGACTCGATCCCTGGTCTCCGGGATCATGACCTGAGCCGAAGGCAGTCGTCCAACCAACTGAGCCACCCAGGCGTCCCGCCCCTTCCGCCATCTTGTTCAACCTCCCACCCACTTCCCTCTGCCAACCATCAGCTTGTTCTCTGTATTTATAAGACTGATTCTGCTTTTTTGGGGTTTGTTTGTTTTTTTTTTTTTTGAGGGTGGGGAGGGCTGTGTGTTTATTTGGGGTTTTTTGTTTGTTTATTCATTTGTTTGTTTTTAGGTCCCACTCCTGAGTAAAATCATATGGTGTTTTTTTTTTTTCTTTCTCAGTCTGACTTACTTCACTTAGCATAATTCCCTCTAGGTCCATCCATGTTGTCTCAAAAGGCATGGTCTCGTCCTTTTCATGGCTGCATAATATTCCATTGTTTGTATACATACCACATCTTCCTTATCCATTCGTCTACTGATGGACACTTAGGTTGCTTCTATATCTTGGCTATTGTAAATAATACTGCGATAAACATAGGAGTACTCATATTTTTTGAATTAGTGTTTTCATTTCCCTGGGGTAGGTACTCAGTAGTGGAATTTTTGGATAACATGGTGTTTCTATTTTTTAACTTTTTGAGGAACCTCCATACTGTTTTCCACAGCACCTGTACCAGTTTGCATTCTCACCAACGGCATACCAAGGTTCCTTTTCCTCCTCGCCAATATTTAACATTTCTTGTCTTGTTTTATTTTAGCCATTCAAACAGGTGTCAAGTGATATCTCATTTTGGTTTTGATTTGCATTTCCCTGAGGATGAGTGATGTTGAGCACCTGTTTACGGGTCTGTTAGCCAACTCTGCATCGTCTTTGGAAAAATGTCTGCTCAGGTCCTCTGCATTTTTTAATTGGATAGTTTTGTTTGTTTGTTTGTTTGTTTGTTGGTGTTGAGTTGTATAAATTCTTTATATATTTTGGATACTAACCCTTTAAATGATGGGTCATTTGCAAATATCTTCTCCCAACCAGTAGGTTGCCTTTTTGTTTTGTTGATTGTTTCCTCCACTGTGCAGAAGCTTTTTATTTTGATGTAGTCCCAATAATTCACTTTTGCTTCTGTTTCTTTGCCTCTGGAGATGTATCTAGAAAGATGTTACTATAGCAGATGTCAGAGAAATTATTGCCTGTGCTCTCTTCTAGGATTTTTATGGTTTCAGGTCTCACATTTAGGTCTTTAGTTCATTTTGAGTTTATTTTTGTGTCGGGTGTTAAAAGGTGGTCCAGTTTCATTCTTTGGCGTGTAGCTGTCTGGTTTTTCCCAGCAAAAATTTATTGAAGAGATTATCTTTTTCCCGTTGGATATTCTTGCTTTTTTTGACATAGATCAATTGACCATTTAATTGTGGATTTATTTCTGGGCTCTCTAGTCTGGTCTATTCTGTTGATTATGGGTCTGTTTTTTGTGCCAGCAACACACTGTTTTGATTACTACAGCTTTGTAATATGGTCTGAAATCTGGGATTGGGTTACCTCTAGCTTTATTTTTCTTAAGATTGCTTTGGCTTTTGGGGGTCTCCTGTGGTTCCATGAAAAATTTAGTATTAATTGTCCTAGTTCTGTGAAAAATGCTGTTGGTATTTTGATAGGGATTGCATTGAATCTATAGAGCGTTTTGGGTAACGAGGACATTTTAACAATATGTGTTCTTCCCGTCCGTGAGCATGGAATATCTTTGCGTCATCTTCAATTTCTTTCTTCGGTGTTTTATAGTTTTCAGAATATAGGTCTCTCACTTCTTTGGTTATGTGTATTCCTGGGTATTTTATTGGTTTTGGTGCAATTATAAATGGTGTTGTTTTCTTAATTTCTCTTTCTGACTGAAAAATCACTTTTATGTTTTGAACCATAATGAACCATGAATGAACCAGCCTTCATTCATTCAGGCAACAAATACCGGATACCTACTATGTGCCAAAGATTAATTCTACTGTGCTGGACCTCATGGCCTTGACCTTTGCTCTGCTTTCATGTTCTGATCTGCTGCTCTCCTGGAAAGGAGCTGGAATCATTAATTCACTGCGTATGTTGCGTGGGAGAGCTCGCCTTTGATGCTCACATCCGCCTTTTGGGCTTTCTAAGGGATTACTGCTGGGCATTCTGTAGAGAGAGCTGCATGCAGCAATGACCCTCTTCTGGAAGTTTCTTTGTCCCTCTCAACGGATGAAGTTTGATAGTTAATAATAGCAAACTTTTTATAGTGTCCTTGCCAAACATCAAATACCCACTGTGCCAAGCACAGTCCAGACATGATCCCGCTTCGCCCTCACTCTGTGTATCACTCCTGTTTCACCCGTGAAAGCGATGAGTAGGTAAGGAACTTGCCCACGAGCAAGAGCGTCAGAACTCAGACTTCTTACTCTTAACTTCTCTGCTGGATCACTTTCCTCTGGGAAGTCCAGAAGCCAGCTGGTTATTTACGACTTGATGAGGATAGGATTGGCACACTTTTTCTACAAAGGGCCAGAGAGTAAAAACCGTTTTCTTATAAAGAGCCATTCACCTCAGGGACCGTGGGATCTCTGTCACTACTACTCAAGCCTGGCACTGCAGCATGATATCTAAAGAAATGAACGTGGCTGTGTCTTAATAAAACTTTATTTATAATGACAGTGGTGGGGCGCCTGGGTGGCTCAGTGAGTCAAACATCCGACTCTTGATTGTGGCTCAGGTCAGATCTCAGGGTCATGAGATCCAGCGCCGTACGCTAAAAAAAATCTTTAAGGAAAAAGTGTCAATGGGCCAGATTTGCCAGTCCCTGTGTTAAATGCTCACCGAGACCATATTATTAAAATCTGCATGGCTATGGCCTGCCACCTGACTCCCAGAAAGTCACACCATCATCATCACCATCACGGAAAGCATTTTAAGCTTTGCTACGCACCACGCACAACACTAAACACTTTACACAAATTTTCTCCGTTTATCGTCTCAAGGACCATGGGAGGAGATAGTTCTTGTCATTTTACGGACAGAGCAAGGGAGGCTAGAAGGGTAAAGTAACTTACCCAAGGCCACCCCACAGGGATTTTCAAACCCAGTTCCTAATGGCAAAATCACATCACCTTTCACCCCTGGAACCCTGCATTTGGGCAGAAAGGAGTTTTGCTGGTGAGGCCAAAAAGCCCGCCTTCTGCAGGACCAAACTTGAAAGAACCACATGTTCAGGACACAGCCCTTGCTCCAGTCGTCTGGGTTTCCTGGCCCCCTCCTGAGAGAGTCACCTGCTTCCCTCAGTTAATACCTTGGGTCCCGTGTCCCTGCCCTAACTACTGTGCTCTCTCTCTAAGTTGCCGTTGCCGGCCTACCTCTGCATGGTGCTAATTTCACAATTCCCCTTCCCAGTTTCCCAAAACCTCGGTGTCCCTGCAGTGGTCACACGCCGTGTTGTTCGGTCCCTTCCAATTTGTTTCTTCCACCTTGTCTGCTGAGCAGAGAACTGCTAAATGACCTCCGAGACACACTGATGCCCAAGGACTAGCAGGTCGCCTGGCCCCAATTCCTATCTGATACCGATGACGCTGTCCTCAGCGGAGTAGGGGACGGACACTTGAGAGCCTTGTTTTTAAGAGCTCCTGTTAACTTCTGTGTTGAGTCATGTGGGTGCAAAGAGGTGTCATTTTAGCAGCTTCTCTTTCTTGGCAGTGACCTTGAGACCTAAAAATGGGCCACCGGATGCTCGAGAGGGGACACTGAGAAAATACCTAGTCCATCCCGAGCCCTTGGGCAGTGCAGACCATCATGCATTCATTCAACAAGGATTTCTCCAGCAGTACCTTGGACCCGGGACCATGCTGGGTACTGAGGAACCAAACTGGACCCGGACAGACAGATCCTTTCCTCCAGGAAGTTGTCTCAGGAGTGGGAAGGGGAGAAGGGGCGTTCGATATTTTATGAAGAGCTTCACTGGGTTGTAGTAAGTGCTGAGTCCCGGCGTTGGTAGTAAGTGCAACAGACCAGCTATGACAGCTGTCCTTTCTCTGTCCCCCGGCATGGGGTCCAGCAAATCTCACGCTTCAAACTGACTAGTCCTGTTCCTCCCGCCCCTCCATCTTAGTCCTTGACCAGAAGAATTCCAGGACCAGAGCCCAATGCCCAAAATACTTGATAAATACATCTTGGCTGCCTGGATGCAGATTCACAAAGTTTTCACCAGAGTAGGACGAAAGTCGAAATCAGCAGCCCATACGATTACCATCTTTGGGAAGGGTCCAGGAAGGCACTAGGCTTGCAGCATTGCCAGAGTATAAGCCACAAAACACACACACATATTTTGAGAGTTTGAAATAGGGTTAACACGGAGGCCTGTCCGGTGTTAAGCTTGGACACTGAACTGCCTGGGGTTTCACAGAAGCAGGAAACCTGTTCGGTTTGTTTGTGTGTTTTTTCCCAGCCTGCGCGGCTGGGCATACGTAACTATTCTGAAAGACTATCTTGGTTTTCAAATAGATCAATCACATCTGAGATAACCACAAAAAGAGAGCTCTACAGATAGACAGGTTGGGTCCTGATGACCTACAAATGGGTCTACCTAGAGCTGGTGCCCGATGCCCCTATCCTCCGCAGCCCCGGGAGCACCTGTTTCAAATGCTCTCCCAGTCCCGACCCCACTGTGTGTCCTGTATATAGCTTCCAGACTTCGTAGGAGGCAAAAAAGCCCCTGAGACCAACCAGGCTGTGACCCCATTCCCTGCCCTCACTCCTCCAAATCACTCAAATGAGTATTCGGGCTGTTCCTGAACCTTGACCTCTGTGTATCTTTTTCAATCCATCAAGGGTTTCCTGATGCTTTTGGAGCATTTGTGATGATTAATTAGTACGCAGGTATTTATAAAGTGCTAAGTGAGTGGTGCGGTTTATGAGTCAACATTATCTCTGACAGCCTCCCTAATTCCTTCCCAGCATCTCAGGCTTCAGGGACCACCCAGTTCTGCGAGGCTCAGGAATGCCCCTCTTTGTCCACTCCATACTGCCCCCAAAACCCAAGAGATCCTCCCAACCCTTTCCCATTTCTCCCCCACTCTTCTTCAAAGTGCTGTTGTTTTTCTTAATATTACTGTGCCCCTCCCCGAAAGATAGTTACACAAGTCTCTGTGGGAGGAAGAAGAGAAACATAAGTCAATGGTGACTAAGTCTGCCTCACTCCCTTGCCGCTGGAATATTGTCAGAGTTGGCTCTGGCTCACCATGCCTCTGTAAAAATCCTTTGCGGAGGGTGTGATTTTTCCTGAAGATCATTCTTTCCACATGACCAAATGCTGTAATGTGTAACCAGTCCAGATCGTTTCTTTCTGCCCAAATCCATGCCTGGAGCACAGTATTCAGGGTCATTCAGAAATGATTCCCCCTGGGGCACCTGGGTGGCTCAGTGGGTTAAAGCCTCTGCCTTGGGCTCAGGTCATGATCTCAAGGTCCTGGGATCGAGCCCTGCATCGGGCTCTCTGTTCAGTGGGGAGCCTGCTTCCTCCTCTCTCTCTGCCTGCCTCTCTGCCTACTTGTGATCTCTGTCTGTCAAATAAATAAATAAAATCTTTAAAAAAAAAAAAAAAAGAAGAAGAAGAAGAAATGTTAAGTGCTCCTCTTGAAAAAAAAAAAAAAAGAAAGAAAAGAAATGATTCCCCCTAATGAACAGGCAACTCTTCCTGGCAACTGTTCCTGGAAGGTCCACCATCAGGGCTCATGGGCTGTGCCCGCCTCTCCTCCTCCTCTGCTTCATTTCTGAATAGGTTTCTTTCCTCAAGTCCAGCAGCCAGGAACAAGTTCAAGTAAAATACAGCCCCTGGCATGCATCTCAGGGGTTAGCAGATCGACAGCTGTGTCTACAGGCAGGGCCCAGAAATGAGGCAGAGAACAGAGCGTCATGAGCTCTCATCCTGTTTTAAACCCCAAGAACCTGTGAGAAAATCAGCCCAAGAGGTGTTAAAAGGGCTCACCCATGTGGGCAGCATTTCCTGAGCTCTGCCAGCAACAAGACTTGGGCAAACCGTTCCCCTTCTAGAAAACACAATAGGTGGGGTGCCTGGGTGGCTCAGTAGGTTAAGCGTCTGCCTTAAGCATCAGCCTTCAGCTCAGGTCATGATCCCCAGGGTCCTGGGATCCAGTCCCATGTTGGGCTCCCTGCTCAGCAGAGACCCTGCTTCTCCCTCTCCCTCTGCTTCTCCCCATGCTTATGCTCTCTCTCTCAAATAAAATAAATAAAATCTTAAAAAAAAAAAAAAGACGCAATAGGTGAGTAAGAATTCCCCAACTGCATCATGGAACCTCCCCAGCCTCCTGAGTGCTGTGCCCACACAAGCCAAAGGGGTAAGTAACCGGGGAGCTTGATAGACACAGCCCGCCTGAATAATGCAAACCAAAACCGTATCTGGTTTTCATATATATGTAAAGTTGTCTTTTAAGAAGTCAAACCCCCACATAATCTCATTACTATTAAAAGTTTGCTCCCACATCAAGGAGATCCAAAACATAACGAAGGCAGCCCTATTTCACGCAGACACATTCTAAATCGCAGGTTGGGGCAGGTCGAGGTTCACCAGATCTTTAAAAGTAGGACAAGACAACTCCATGCTCAGCTTGGAGCCCGATGCAGGGTTCAGTCCCCCATGACCCCAAGATCATGACCTCAGCCGAAATCAAGTATGGGGAGCTTCACCAACTGAGCCACCCAGGCACCCCTGGCAGACAGAATTTTTAAAGTTTCCATCTACACCCCATCCCTAGTCTTTTGCGTTCAATGAAAAAACGGACTATTTTACTTCTCTTGGGTCCTTCAAGACCACATATGTGTGATACAGACACCAGCCTTTTGCAAGTAGCTGAAGCAAACAGCCCAAGACAA
The DNA here is from genome assembly GCA_004024625.1 of Mellivora capensis. Lineage (NCBI taxonomy): Eukaryota > Metazoa > Chordata > Mammalia > Carnivora > Mustelidae > Mellivora > Mellivora capensis. Next base: position 61,696 of record PISX010005733.1, on the reverse strand, counting down.
ACAGAAACTTAATTCTGAGTTAAAAAAAGAAAAAAAAATCATGTCATTTAAGCCAAGCATCTTTATTAGACTCAAAAACACTCTCAAAAATAAGTTAACGAAAACATCACATTTCCTGAAACCTAAAGTGTTTTTTTCTCAATTTCATTCCTTTTACAATACCCTTTAAATTAATTTAGCAATTTTCTTGAACTATAGCAAAAGGACAAATACCAATGAGGATCCCGTTCTATGCAAATCAGTCTGTAACAGCTTGCTGGCTTTACATTCTCCAGCGCTCTCTGCCTCCCGACCAAGGGATTTTAAGCCAGGCATCCACCTTTTTTTCTGCAAGAACGAGTGAGAGCAGTTTCTGCATAGGGATCCTCAGCATTGTCCTAACATTTTAGAGAATAAGCACAAAGCACATTCCTCCGTCTGCATTAGAGACTCAAACTTCAGGGAGCAGAATTCCCCTGGGTGCTTGTTAAAATGCAGGTTTCGGAGGCCCATGCAGAGATCTGTCTGGATGGGGGCCTGGGAATCTGTATTATTAGCCAACCCTCCCCCTCCCCAACAGTGATTGTGAAATTGGAGGTCCACAGCTTTGCAGTGTAAAGGTGACACACCAGACCACAGAGAGAAACCCTCTCGGGCCTCTTACCGAACCCGCATTCCATGGGGCCTTGGAAAGGATCTCTGTCCTCTGGGGCCCTCGCCGAAATGACAGCATCAAAGCTCCCTGCCGGTTCCCCTAAGGCAGAGTCTCAGGGGACAGCCGTGGCCCAGCAGCTATTCTGCCAAGTCATTCATGTGATGGCGCTGGCCCAGGGGTGAGGACAAGCCCCTTCCCCGCTTCAGCTCCCCACCCCACCCAGGTATCCGAACCCAGAACGTTCAGAGCCGAGGCCCCGCCCCATCTCTCTCGCAACCGCAGGTCCAGCCCTTTCCAAAAGCTGCTGCGGCTTCAGGCGCAGTTAGATCTAAACTGGGGGGGGGGGGGGGGGGGGATGCCGCTCACCGGATCTACCTTCATACCCCTGCATCCCTCATTGAGGACGCCGGTGGTTAACATCGAGTCGTCTCCATGGCAACCGGCAGGTTGTCACAGACTCGGGATTACGACTCCTCGGCGTGGGGATTCCAGAGAAGAGGTTGGAGGCGGCGTCCCTCGGATGCCCTGACCCACACCCGAACTGAAGGGGTGGATCCCCTTGCTTCCCCTCCGGGTCCCCGGCCCCTAGCCCGACCTCTGCCGCTCAGCGGCCCCAGCGAGCACGGAGGAGGGGCTGGATTTTTAACGGGGCCCCCCAGCCCTACGGCGGGGGATGGCGGCGTGCTGGGCGCCCCCCACCCGCGCCCTAGAGCCCAAGCGGCGGGGCCCCAGGGCGCGCGGGCGGGGACGGGCAGTGGGCGGGCCCCGCGCGGCGCCCAAGCCCCGCCCCCGGGGGGCGGTCCCTGGAGCCGGGGAGTGTCAGGAAGAGGAAGAGCGCGGCCAGAGGCGGGCGGTGCGAGCGCGCGGCGAGCAGGGGCCGAGCCCAGGCGAGCGCCGCGCGGGCCACCATGGCCACGGACGAGCTGGCCAGCAAGCTGAACCGGCGGCTGCAGATGGAGGACGAGGGCGGCGCCGAGGCCCCGGAGCAGCCCGGGCTGAACGGGGCGGCGGCGGCGGCGGCGGCCGGGGCGCCCGACGAGGCGGCCGAGGCGCTGGGCAGCGCGGACTGCGAGCTGAGCGCCAAGCTGCTGCGGCGCGCCGACCTCAACCAGGGCATCGGCGAGCCCCAGTCGCCCAGCCGCCGCGTCTTCAACCCCTACACCGAGTTCAAGGAGTTCTCCAGGAAGCAGATCAAGGACATGGAGAAGATGTTCAAGCAGTGAGTGCCCGCCCGACCCGGCCCCCCACCCACCCCGCGCGCCGGCCTCGGGCCCGAACCCCCGAACCTCCGAACCCCGCGCCGCCCGGGACCCCTGCCGCCAGCCGTACGCCCCCGAACCCCGACACACCAAGGGGGGGACCCCGCGGCCCCTTTCATTTAGTCACGAGGCTTGAGGACCTCCTCGCCACCACGCGTGTGAGTCTGGCAACCCCGAGCCCCTGACACGCGACCCCTCCTCACGGTGACGCGCCCCCCCCTACACCATACGCGCGCGGCTCGCGGTGTGGAGGACCGCGCGGCCCCTCCAGGTAACCCCGAGTCCCCTCGAGCCCCCACTACCACCATACACATGAGTCTGAAGATTCCGGGGCTCTGGCCTCGGATCCCTGTGTTAGTGAAGCTTCCCCCACCACCCACCAGACACCCACGCACCCTGAGATTTGAGGACCCCCCGGGGCCTCCCTTTCCCTAGCTACTCGAATTCCCCACCCCCACCCAAACACCCTGGTCAAAAACATCCACACACACACCCCCAGCGCCTCAACAAAGGTTACCGTTCCTTGTACCCTATGCTGCACCCATTTTTTTATTAGGGTCCTTTCATTTCCTCTGCTTATCTCAGACTCCCCTCAACATAGGTTCTGGGCAAAGACACCCCCCCTTCCCCTTCAGTTATTCAGCATCTGCTAGCAAACTGTGATCAGAAACCCTGCAGACCCTTCAACCCCTCCCCCTATCCACTCTGCTAGCCAGGTCCCCAATCCTTGACCCTCAGGTGGTCTCCTTAGGGAGAGATCCCTCTATCCCTGCCCCCCCACTTTGCAGGTATGTACCACCCATCGCCCCTTCAGTGCTGAGTCCCCTCCTCCCTCCACACTCTGTTCCTCCCTCCTCTTGCCCTGACCTCCCCCCACCCAGTAGCTTTGCAGTCACTGCCAACCCCCACCATGTGCCCCCTTTCCTCCCACAGGGGATTCCGACACCCACACCTCCCTATCTGATTTGTCTGGTTGCTCTCACCCCTACCTTTTCCTCTGTGCAATTCCATATACTGTGTCTTAGCCGGTTGGACAGATACCCCCAGGCCTGTGGCTCAGCCCTCCCCACCCACCCCTGCAAAAAACCTTTAAAATCTCTGTGAGGGGACTAAATGGTCCCCTTCGGGTCCATCCCTGAGTCCACCAAGTTGTGACTGCGATGGACAACCAAACTCTTCACAACCACAGTTGTGCAGGGGGCAGGCTGGCGGGGGGGGTGTTAAAGCTCGCAGCCCCCTTCCCTTTGGTACCCCTCCCACCTCTTGTTGCCCATCCTCTTGCCCCTGGCCCCTGAAGGGGGAACAGCCCAGGGGTGTGGTCTGAGTGGAGAGGTGCTGACCCACCTTGGCTGAGGCACAAGGACAGGGCGGGATGGGGCTATGTACCCAAGCAATAAGCAGGAAGCCCAAGAAGGGGGTGTTTTGCAATCCCTCAGCTTGAGAAAGGCTTTTTCCCACTTCTTGTCACTGCTGCTTCTGCCTGCGGCCCCCACACAGAGAAAGAAGGTTTTGTTGCCCAGACCTGGATGGCTGGGAGCCCCATACTTTTCTAAGGGTCAGCCTGGGGGAAAACTGAGTCCTTAACCCTCCTCTGGGCCACTGTGTGGAAGTCCCTGGGCCCTGAGGAGCCTGCCTCTTTGACTCCAGGGTCTTTGATGGGAGTTGTAAAGTTTCTTTCCCCACCAAAGACTGTCACCCTCGGGAGAGCAGGATTTCCAGGATTCCAGCCCAGATTGATGGGGAATGGAAAGCTTCTTGAGCCCAGGGCTAGGCAGAGATAGCCTCACCGCCGGGAACTTCCTTGTGGGGAACTTCCTTGTAGAGCCTGCCCTCCCCCCGCTCCCCACCCTGGAGTGGGGGAGGCAATGCCGGGGAGATTGTTCAAATGCATCAGTGATTGACAGAGTCTAGGCATGATAATATCTAGGCACTAAGGAGCTCCTGGATTCCACCCAGCATCCCCATGACGTAGAACTCTCATCATCACCCTGGTACAGTTGGGCGGTCTGGGCACAGAGGGGTTAAATTTAACCCTCCAAGACCACATAGCTAGAAAACGATGGAGCTGGGATCTGAACTCAGATCTGTGACTCCAAAAGCCATCACAGACATTTGCTTCCACGTGGGAAGACACACTCGTTCAACACCCCCTTCTGTGTTCATGGCTGATTTCCCACCTCTCAGACCCGCCAGTGGCCCATGTCTTTCTGCCAGAATCCTCCTTCTCCTGGGCTTCCGCAGCATTGCTACACGCCGCCAAAAAAAAAAAAAAAAAAAAAGATGGAGTTGTTTGGGAGAACGCAGGCACCTGAATGAGTAGGGACTTGGGGGGCCGCAGCTTGATCAGAAGGGGTGTGTAACCAGAGGAATGGCCTGGAAGCTGTATTTGTGGGAACATTCACCTTCTAGGGAAGCTGTTTGGGGTGACAGGGTTTACTCTGGTAAAGTTTGGGGGGAGCTGAACCCCTTCGGACACCCCTGCGGGCCACCTCTTGGCACTACAGCTGCTGCTGCCTTGGAAGGGGCGGGGTAGGGGGCAGGAAGGGGCCGGGGAGCTGGACTTCTAGGGAAGGAAGTGCCGCCCGCAGGGGCCCTGGCGAGGACAGAAAGGGGCAGGTTTTGTATTCAAGGAAACAAGGCTTCACTGTGCCAGCCAAGGCGAACCCAGCCGAGCCCCAGCTGCGAACAGCCAACACATAGGCTTTTGGTAGGACAAAACCCTGTTCTGCTTCTGCTGTCCTATTGGGGCCGCCACCTCCTGGGTCCAAGCGGGGCCCTGCTGACAGACTTCCACTGGGGTCTCCAGGTCTCTGTCTCCCGCAGGGAGGAGGGGAGCCCAGCCCTCCAGGAAGCCATTCCCCTGAGCAGAGTACAAGAGATAGGGAGGGCCTAGGGAGCTGGGAGCTGGCCTGCCTTGGAAGGCAGAAGCTACAAAGCCTGCCCCTCTGTCCCGACTCTGCCCCTGAATTATTTAGTAATTAATTCCCATCTATAAAATGAGCAGGTTGTACTTGGGAATGGCCTCCTTATTTCTGAGGGGTCCTGAACCCTTCGGGATGACAGGCTGCCTTCCAGGGTCTTCTGGTTCATCCATTCAGTGTCTATCAGCAGATCCTTCCTGAGGAGGGAGGTAGAAGGAGAATCAAGGAGATTGAGGGAAGCAAGACAGGCTGCCCGCCGTCCCTGACCTCGCCATCCAGCCGCGCAGCTTCCGGCCGGGAAAGACCTCCAGCCCTTCTCCCCATCTTACAGAGAAGGCATCTGAGACCCAGAAAGGTGTGGTGACTTGCTTGGGGTCACAGGGAAGTTTTCAGTGGCCGAACCAGAGCACCCTTGTCTGTAGGACTGATCAGGCAGGCAGGGCTGCAGGGGGGGCTGGTTGCAGAGCTCAGACTTCATTCCCAGCATTTGGAGGCCTGGCCTCCATGAAACCTCCGCCCTCCCTCCCCAGGTGGCCTCAGGCGGCCCCAGCACTTCTAACTCCTCCCCCCACCTCTCTCGGCCCATCCATTGGGGCTCTCTCTAGAACCTTCCAGCCAAAGGGGGAATGGTGTGACCCCACAGAGCCTCAAGGGGGCCCAGCTCCCGGTTGGCAGCCGCGTGTATGAGGCTCTGTGGGGTTTTGTAAGTCGAGACCTGCCCGAGAGGTCAGCAGCCACATAATTCTGAACCTGCCGGGGAATCTGAGAGAGATGCCCTAGTTCCCTGCTTGGCCAGCCTCAGCCTCAGCCTCAGACACGGCATCTCATGACCCCGTGCGTCAGAGAGGCAGGCTTCCTTCTCCTTCTGGACGCCTCTGCTCTCCCTTCTTCTCCATTTGCTCCTCCTTCCCTGTGTCTCCCCAGACCCTGTCCCTCACAGCAGCTCCCCCAGTGTCCTTCCTGGAAGACAGGAGGACACAGTAGTTAAGAGCAGGCCCTTTGGAGTCTGTGGCTTTGAATCCCAAGGCCCTTAAACCTTCTGGGCCTCAGTTCCTCACCCTAAAACAGGGAGAGTTACAGCACCCACCTCACAGGGCTGTTGTGAAGTACTTAACTGAGTACTCAGCACAAAGCGAGCACTGGGAAGCTCCCATCCCCTCATCCCCGGGCCTATTCCGCCAAAGCCCTTGGCTGCCTCCACTTACCCCCTAGGGAGCTGCCCGGCTGGCAAAAACCTCATGCTTTGAGTGTTGAGGGACCCAGCATGAGAACCCCCCTTTTTTCCTGCTGAACGGGCGCTCCGGTTGGCAGCTACATATGGCTCTGATCAATAACAAAAATGGGGAAGTGAATCCGTTATCACTTAATTATGTGGAAGGCAGGTGGCAAGGAAAAAGGAAAGCAAGCGACAGCTTCCCGGGGTGATTCCAGACTGGGACCCCAGCGCCCAGCCGCTGCGGGGCAGCTGGGAGACCCCGGGAAGGGGGCTCAGCTTTGCGGCCTCGCCCTAGGCTGAAGACCCCCCCTGGTAAAGGTCTGAGGGTTCAGTGTAAAGAGTCCCGGCCCTTGGCAAAGAGGCCACCATCATGTCCGGCCCGTGGGCTGTTAAAAACATAGAAGCTTTTGAAAAACATAAAATCATCCATATAATCATTCATCCGACACATACTAAGTTTCTGCTGTGGGCAAGTTCTAGAGAATCAAGGGAAGAAGAAAGTTCCCGCCCTCAGGAACCTTAAAGTTTCATGAAAAGCAGTGGCATAGAGGGGTTTCTGGGGGTAGAGGGGATGGGCCCATGCGGCTAGAAATGGAAACTTCCATTCCTTTATCCCCGCCGTGAGGACCCAGGGCTCTCATGAGGGTCCCGGGCTCAGACACCCTCCTCCACCGGCCCCTGCCCCCACGCCCTCGCCTCATTTCCTGGAACCCCCAGGTCCAGTTGCTCACAACAGCGCAGTGAGGTGGGTAAATCCTCACCCCACTTTGGCCAGATGAAGAAACTGAGGCTCGAGGAGATTGAGTCATGTCCGAAGGTTATAATAAGCGGCAGGATTAGAAGCAGGTTGGCCTGCAGGGAGCTCCAGAGGCCGAGAGAGGGCTGTGTTTATAGACCGGGGACTTGGGGAAGGGGGGCTCTCAGAGCCTCAGGAGGGGAAGCCTTCTAGGAGGGTACAGAGGTTGGGTCCTTCCACCTGCAGCAGCCAGGAGCCTGGCTTTCTGGGGAGATGCCACACCCTTGGGGAGGGAGGATTTCCCCAAACTCAGTGCTCCCCTTCTGCTCCTTCTACTTCCCTTCTAATTCTGAGTCACCTCTCCCCTCCCCGCAGCCTGGGGACTTTTGGTTCCCCTTTGGCTTTGCACCTTCCTGCCTTCTCCTCGGGTCTGGACCCTCTGGGTCTGAGGCCTGGCTCCAGCTGTGAGAGACCGGGCGCTGCCACCTCCGGGGAGGCCCTCTTGCAAGGCCGGCCCAGGCGGAGGAGGAAGGAGAGGAGACAGCAGACTTCAGCAGGGACAGTCACCACTCCATCCAGCAGCTGAGCTTCCTCTGACTGCTGCGCAGCCTTCTCCTTGGCTGCCTTCCGCTTTTCAAGGACGGCAGAGAAGCAAGAGTCCCATGCCAGCGGGACGCGGCTCGAGCGGAGCCAGGCCTGGGGTTCCTGGACCCTCGTGTGGCCCAGATGGACGCCCTCCCACCTACCCCATCCTGGACACTGTATCTCTTATTTAATCCTTTGTGGCATGCTGTGAGCTCACCCTCCCTCTTTTCACAAAGGAGAACACCGGGTCTCACAGACCTTACATGACAGCGACAGCGTGTGAACTTGGGTCTGTCTGACTCCAAGTCCCTGGCTCCCAGGGGCCCCAAAGAGGGCAGCAGCAGCCGGGTGCTTGCTAGAAAGGCAGCTCCACCCCGGGTCTACTGGGTCCGAATCCACATTTTTTAACCCTCGTGTCAGCAGCAGCAGGCCACCCACGGCTGTGTCCCCGCACTTGCCGGAGGCGCTCCTTCTGGTAAGGCAGGTTCCTTCGTCTGGGCAGTAAGGGGGGGAAGATGAAGTTAAATAATAAGGACTAGGTTGGGCTAGGCTCTCCGTGAACGTTCTTTGCCATCACCGCTGTAACGATCAGTATTATTAAGAGCAGGCGGGAACCCCACCACTGCTGACTGGCCTGGGGACGTGCCCTCCCGGACTGGGGCTCAGCGTGCGGTTGAACCCAAGCTGGGGAGGTCCTGAGCCTAGACAAGCCCTCAGCAGAGTGCCATCAGCTTGGGGGGCGGGGCTCCCACTTGATTCTTAGACTCACTGCAAAGTTGTGGGGGAGCCGTGAGCCACATGCACGCACACCCTCTCCTTGGCTGTCGGCAACAGATCGAGTGTCCGATCTGCAGATAGGACTGGAGGAAGTGGTGAGCGACTGGGCTTTCCCCACATGAGTCAGGCAGTCTGGGGGTTGGGGAGGTGGGACCCGACCCACCACGCCCAGCCAATGGTTATCAGCGCGTGTGGGTGGTGGGTGGCCACCTGTGGAGGGAGGCGGGTAGGGCCATGGCTGCACCAGCGAGCAAGGCCAGAATTTTTCTCTTGTCCAGAACATTTCTACCCCAAGGGACCTGCCTTCCCAGTTCATAGGACAAAAAGTAGAGAGACCTAGGAGCCACGCGGGGGAGACAGGGGAGAGGAGGACCAGGTCTATGAATGTCAAGTCCAAAGCCAGGTGGGCCTGGTGGGATCCTCAGTCCATAAACACTACCCTCTCTAGCTGCTTCTCCCCCAGGAACTCCCATGGGCTGAGGGGCCAGCTGCAAAGGCCTGGGATAGGAAGCCAAGGACAGAGTTGGGGTCTCCATGCCCCCACCTTGCCCCTGTGCAGCGGCTGTAGTAACTCATTCTGCCATCAGACTCCACAGCACAGCTGGTGGGTGGAAAGGCTCGTGCCCGAGGAACAACCTTCTAGTAGTTCCAGAGCCAGCATGGCTGCTTTAGAAGCAGTGAGCTTCCTGTGCTCAGAGGTATTCCAGAAACATACAGGAAAGCTGCCTTGGGAATCTGACTTTTATGCATGGTTGAATGAGTGGCCTCCAATATCCCTCCCAACCTGAGACTCTGGTACAGGGTCTGTGGGCCTCAGGACACAGCATAGCAGTTTAGAGTGTGTGTGTGTTTCATCAGCTCTGGATTCGGATCCCGGCTTTGTCCTTGTTGGCTATGGCCTCGGCCGAGTCACTTCCTCCCTGAGCCTCCCATCTCCTCAGCTGTCATATGGGGCCATTTATGCCCACTCCCGAGGGTTCTTGGGAAGGCCTGATTGGGTCTACTTGGCAGAGTGTTCAGCAAAGAGTAGCCACAAAGGGTAATATTGTTACAAGACAAGGTGCTGAAACGGCACGCTGTAGGGGCCGGCCACTGCCCAGCCCCCGTGACTCCTGGTTATCAGAACCAAGGGGAGGAGGAGCGCCAGCGGGGTGGGACCTGCCGGGCCCAAGGGGGCAAAGGCTGCCTGGGTGGTGGCCGACTGCTCCCCTCTCGAGGGTAGATGGGAGGGACTTTGTCACCGGCATCCAGGGCGGCAGCTGCCGAGCCCTGCTTGTCGGCAACTATTCAGGGGGAGGCGGGTAGGAATGTGGGCGCAGTGCCAGGTGCAACAGCCTCCCTCCAGTGCCGGAGAAAAGTGCTGAGCTCCCAGCCTGCGAGCTTTGTTGCCATTCCTGCCCAATGCCATGGGCCCTCCCAGGCAGGCCCCAGGCCGGGCTGTCAACCCAGCATGCCCCAGCCCTACAGGCTGGAGAATTTGGGACCCTCCATGGGACCGGGAAGAAGGAAGCAGATAGGCAGGAAGAAGGAATGTCTCCAGCTTTGGGGATCCTGTGTGACCCCAGGCTGGTTTGCTGCCTACTCTGGGCCCCCATTTCCCCCACATAACATGAAGCAGGTAGACCAGGCTATGAGGACAGATCTTGTGTACTGATGCTCTTTCCCGGGTCCCTCTGAGCCCCTGAACCCTCAGCTCCAGCTCAAGGAGAGAGCTGATGGATGAGAGGGTCTCCCCAGCCAGGGGCATCTCTTTTGCCAGTCATCCACCTGCTGGTGGCACAGTGACAGTCCCCCCGCCCTGTCCCCCCTCCATGAGAGGAGGGACAGAGCAATCTGGGCTGAGGCTCCTCATTCCCTCTTCCCAGCAAGAGAGCAGAAGGGTCTGTCCTGCTGTCTTTCCACCTCCCCAAGTCGTGGAGTCTTTGAATTAGGCCTAGCGGGGGAAGTAGTGGGAGCCTCAGAGGAGGGGGAAAGGCTGGGGGCAGCGCTGGATCACCTCGCCCATCCCCCTGCCTCCAGTCCAGCGGACAGCAAGCGCTTCTCGCAGCCGTGCACATCGGGACTGGCGCCCAAGAGAGAGGCCCTTGTGTTTTTTACCGTTATTCTTACCAGTGCCATTTTTATGTTCTATGTGCAAAGTACTTAACGTAATGTCTGGCACACAGAAAGTGCTCAGTGGCCTCTATGACAATGAAATTGGCAGGCTTTAAGCACCTGTTATGTTAGGCATTTTATGTTCATCATCTCATTTAATCTTCAGTCCTAAAGGCAGCTAGTGATGATGATGCTTCTGTTTATCATTATGGCCATTGGCGTTATGGTCCGTGGGTGCCCATTAAGGGGGCCGGGCTCTGTGCTAGGAACTGACGTGGCTGGTCTCTTTTAACCTTTGCCTCTGTCCTGAGATGGGTCCTTTGATCTCCACACTGTAAATGGGGACACTGGGGTGTGTGGGGTCAGGTGACTTGACCAGGATCAGCCAGCCAGTCAAGTGGCCGATTGGGGCTTTGAGCCCCAGTCCGTCTCAGCAGCCCTGATGTGAGCACAGAAACTTCAAGGTCATCTTCAGTCACGTTCACCCTGGGGACCTGGCTGATCCAGCGGTCCCGAGCCCAGGGGACATAGTAGATGCCTGCTCCCCTGGAGCCTTGTGGGAACAGCCCTCCTCCCCCGCAGTGTCCCTCCTTTGGGGGACCCAGCTCCCACCCCAGCACCCGGCCTCTTCCTGACCTCTGTCGCCTTCCCTTGGCAATTGATCTGCTGGCGCTGTGACCAGCCCCTGCATTGTCCCCCTGGGGGCCAGAGCCCGCCCAGGAGAGAGCCCAGACCGGTAATTGATTGACCTTTGATTGATGCAGGCAGCGGTTCAAGTCTCGGGTAAAGCTGCAGCCCGGCCAGGTCCGGGAGCTGCCAGAGACCAACAAACACAGAGCCAAAGTCTCTGTCCAAGTTCGGACACTTTATCCGTGCACTTCCTCTGAAACTAAGCCACCTCCAGCTGCGGGAGAAACCCGTACACGTGAGCAGTAAATAAAGCTGGAGCTCGGGAGAGGCAGGTGGGACGGCGGAGTAGAGTGTGGGAACCCGTGGGATGGGGGGTGAGTCCCTGGCCAGTGGGCCTGTGCCCTCACCCCACCATCCTTGTTCCCTGGGGGAACACACAGTCACACGGGAAGTAATTCTCCCAGGGTTGCTGCGCACAGAAATTGTAAAGAAAAAACTGCCTGGCACACAGTAGGAGCTTCATGGAGGCAGGTGGACCTCACTCTGGCGTTGCTGGAGTCCGCTCCATGTCCCAGGCCCTGGGCTAAGCGCGCCCCGTGCAGGAGCTCGGTCAGTCCTCGCAGTGACCCTGCGAGAGAGTCACAGTCACACCTCGGCCGGAGGCTCAAAGGGGCAGGGTCTCCCAGCACCCAGGTGGTCTGCTCCAGCCCTGTTCATCGCTGACTTTCACCCCTTCCAGAAAGCAGCAGGGTTTCCCTGAAGGGCAGCGCCCACATGGCTTGCCCCAGCAAGAACCGGCCCCCTCACCGGGCCACTTGCCACAGGCTGCTGCAGGGCCTGTCACCCGGGGTCACCACGCCGCCCAGCCCCCTTCCCAGAATGCAAAGGTGGAAGGAGGGGCCTCTGCCTGGCCCTGCCGAGGCCCACAGCCCGCTACCACACCCTCTCACGCGGCTCACACCCCGGCCACAGCACTCCCCACAGGGATTTCCGGCCCATCTGCTCCTGCTCCCACCCCCAGCCCAGCCCCATGGGGAGAAAGGCTTCAGGACCATGTGCCCTACAGGGTTCCCAGAACCCCATCCTCCCCGTGCTGCGTCACTTCCAACCTCTGACTCGTCTGTGAGCTATTTATACCCCTCACACCAACTGCTCAGGGCTCAGGGCAGACAGCTCTGTGCTGGGGCCTCACCAGGACCCCTGGAAGCAGGCTGGCTCCGAGCAGATGTGCCGGCTGAGGACCTGGGTGTCCCCCCTCTTCCTTTACTGCTCTGTGACCTTGGGTGGGTCACCTAACCTCTCTGAGCCTCCATTATATAAGGTTATTACGGGGATTAAATACAATAAACGATGTGAGGTTCCCAGCATAAAGACAGATTTCAAAAAAATGGTTTCTGTTCGTTGTTCAAGGTCGTGCGAGGCTTATATAGAGCTTGGGATGGAGAAAGGGAGCCCAGAGGAAGGCACAGAGATGAGGTGTGTGTTTATGCAGGAGTGCCAAGACTGGAACAAGGGTTTCTGCAGCTCGGCCCCTCTGTGTTGCTCTGTTGTCACCAACACTCATAGGCAGCTTGAGGCCTGGGGCTACGCAGGCCTCTCCAGGCTCAGAAAGCCCATTTTAGCCCTAAGAGCGAGATTCCCACCCCCTGCCTCCCCTGTGGGAGGCAGTCAGCGCAGGTGTTGGGTTAGCCTGATAAGAGGGCCCACATCCGTCCGGATGGGAAGTGGTCTGCACCAGCAGCACCTCCCCAGCAGGGACCAGGCCCAGAGGCCACCTCTGATCCAAGCTCTGACCGCAAAGAGGCCAGCAAGAGGGACATTTAGACAACACCCCCTCATACACACACACACACGTCCCCGTGTCTGCTGGGCAGTTGGTGGTAGAAAAGAGACCCGCAATGTGCAAACACACTTTTTTATCACCTAATCACCATTCCAGCCCTTTCCAGCCACACAGCCATATCCCCCTCCCTGCCCCCTGGCAGGCACGCCCTGTAACACTGTTCCCTGAATTCACCCCAGGCCACCCCCCAGCAGACCAGAAGTGGGCCTCCCTCCTGGGTGGCAGCGGGAGTTGGGGAGACATAGGGCCGGAGGGATGCGAGGCTGGCCCTGGAGATAACATCAGAGTCATCGGCCACCGCCCCCCCCAAGGATCTGTACCCCATGGTGTCGTGAATTCTTTGTCCCTGCTGGTTCCCGTCCCATCCAGCCCAGGCAGGCTGTGGCTTCAGCTTCCTTACACATCGCACTGGTCCAAAAGTTAGCACTGTTCAACGTGTCAGAGGCCACAGGCCATGTGGGGAGCTCCTCATCACCAGAGGTAACCAAGCAGCAACCACACCTCAGGACCTCATCTGGACCAGGGCCCCCTCCAGCTGCAATAGGGTGACCGGCGCCTCACAGTCCAGCCCATGGTGCTCTGACCGGTGAGCTGCGAGGCGTCGGGAGGTCCTCAGCCTCTGCCTTGGCTCCCCCAGGTATGACGCTGGCCGGGACGGCTTCATTGACCTGATGGAGCTGAAGCTGATGATGGAGAAGCTCGGAGCCCCGCAGACCCACCTGGGCCTGAAAAACATGATCAAGGAGGTGGACGAGGACTTGGACAGCAAGCTCAGCTTCCGGGAGGTGAGTCCGCTCCCCGTGGGGGACTCTGAGGCTCCTCGAGGGAGGGGGGACATCTGTTCCTTCACACGGTCAGCACTTACTGAGTGACTGCTGTATACTTGGCCCTGGAGGGCTTTTGGGAATCCAGAGGAAAGCCCTGTGCTGCTAAGCTCCTGGTGTGTAGAGGGAAAGATGCCTAGAGAATGAAGGGAACAGGGCGCTGTGACGCCGGAGATGAGGGGACGGGGAGGGAGCGACAGGCACCATGTCCGGGAGGGGCTGGGCTCTGTGCTGGGTGACTCCGGGTCTCTGTCCATCCTCACTCTGGGACAGGAGCTGCGAGCAGGCCTATTCCTTGGAGGAGGAAATAGAGGCTCAGGGCCAGCAAACAACAGTACTGGACCCCAGGCAGCCTTGGGTGAAGGACAGCGGTGGCCTCCCTGGGCAAGCTCGCCAGAAGCCTAGAGGAGGAGGCAGGGCAGGAGAATGGGAGTGGGGAGGACACAGGGAGGAAGGTGCAGGCCGCGTGCCATGATGTTGCAGAGTTAGGACGTGGGTTCCGACCCTCCTCCTGTCACTTTCTGCTGCTAAGATTCGGAGCAGGGCCTTTTCCTGGTCTCTGAGTCTTCCACAGTCTGTAAAATGGGCACAATCCTGTACCTTGAGGACTCAGTAAATTGGTTGGGGGCACAGTGGGGACAAAGACACGAGGTCTGTTGGGGCTCTGCCTGGGAGCCGAGGGTGGGCACACAGGCCTGCAGCAGCCCTGGATCCTGGGAGAGCGGGAGATGGGTCGCCTTGCCTCCCACCGGACAGATGGGCACACCAAGGCCCCTTGCCCCTCCCTGACAACATGCTTTTCTCCATCCCGCAGTTCCTCCTGATTTTCCGCAAGGCAGCGGCTGGGGAGCTGCAGGAAGACAGCGGGCTGCACGTGCTCGCCCGCCTCTCCGAGATCGATGTCTCCACCGAGGGCGTCAAGGGGGCCAAGAGCTTCTTCGAGGCCAAGGTGAGGAACCCGAGGCTGTGTGGAGCCCAGGATGGGGAGCACCCTGACCCCTGGCTCAAGGGCAAGGATGCCCAGGGGAAGCACAGGACCCTGAGTTAGTCCCAGGGTCCATGCTCACCCTTCGTGTCCCTGCTGGGGCCACGGACCAGAGATGCGGCACTGATGCGAGGGCTGGACTGCGCGAGGCCTGCAGTGCTCCTGGCTTCTGTTCACTTCCATCCAGGCCGGGGTCCCTTCCAGCTTCCCCCTTTCTCTCCCTGGCCCACAGAACCACTACCCCCAAAGGACTAGTTCTTGAACGGGGCGCCCAAGAGATGGCAGGGCAGGCCCAGAAACCGGGGCATGGGCTCAGGGGCCTCTCGGGAGACCCCCACCACGCCAGCCCTGGCCCAGAGGGAGGATGGGTCCCAGAGGCACCCACGTGCACAGCACCCTCCCAATGCCACACACACTTAGATGGAGGGGACACACAGAGCTCCTGGATTCTGACCTCCCAGAGCACCTGCTTTTCCTGGTTTCTCCTCCTCCCCATGTTAACTAAGAACATTGTTTCTGAAGGCCGCGTCCCTCCTCCCTTTGGGCTTCTGGGCTTGATGGGATGTCCCAGGGTTCCTCAATAGGACCTTGTTTGCATCTGGGCTTCCCAGGACAGGAAGCAGATAAGAATAGCAACTTCCGGGGGCACCTGGGCAGCCCAGTCTGTTAAGCATCTGCCTTGGGCTCAGGTCATGATCTCGGGGTCCTGGGATCGAGCCCTGTGTCCTGCTCCCTGCTCAGCGGGGAGTCTGCTTCCCCATCTCCCTCTGCTCTTCCCTCCAACTTGTGCTCTCCACCCCCCCCAATAAATAAATAAAAATTAGAAATGAAAATGAAAAAGAAGAGCAACATTGAAGCCCCCGCTTCCGGGACTCCCACTAGGCAGCCGCTACCAAATGTATGTTCTAGCTCCCAGTGCCTTCAACGAGTCCACGAGTCAGTTACGGAGCGGCAGGCTCTGAATGGGAAACTGAGGCTCAGGTAGCGAGAGGCAGAGCGGTCTGCGGGCTGGCAGGGGGAGGGGGTCCGAGAGCCCACGGTGGAGGCGCAGACGCCCCTCCCGCCCTGACCCCCGTCGCCCCTGCCTCCCCTGCAGGTCCAGGCCATCAACGTGTCCAGCCGCTTCGAGGAGGAGATCAAGGCGGAGCAGGAGGAGAGGAAGAAGCAGGCGGAGGAGATGAAGCAGCGGAAGGCAGCCTTCAAAGAGCTGCAGTCCACCTTCAAGTAGCCAGGGGCTGCAGCCTGACCACTTGGCCCCGGCCCCGGCCCCCGGTCCCACCAGCAGGGGCGGGCGGACTGGAGGCCAAGTCTGAATCCTGGGCTCTGTCCGAAGGGACCCTACTGAAAACCTACCAAGTCTGTGAACAGGGCCAGCTGAGGGGTGTCCCAGGTGGCTCGGTCCCCCCCGCTCCCTCCCGCTCTTCCTGAGGCCGGGCCACCCGTGCTGGCTCCTCGCCTGGCCCAGCCCTCCTCCCTGGCGATTCCTGCGTGTCTCTCGCCCCCGGCCGCCCCCGCTGCCTGCACCAGCGCTGCAGCTGCTCCGAGCCCAGCTCCTGGCCCTGAGGACCTCCCTGCTCCGGGTGCCTGCCCTCCGCGCTCTCTCCTCCTCCTCCCCCCCACCAGCGGCCTGCCCTTAACCTGCAGGCCACGCAGCCCCTGGGGCCCTCGAGCAGCTTCCAAGACTGGGGGAGGGTGGACAGCAAGAAGGTGGCAGGTGCCAGCTCTGTAGGAGAGCAGGACTGAGGGGACTAAGCAAAGGCACTGGGGCTCCCCACCCCCGAGGACTTTTTCCTCCAGCCTTGCCTCCTCTCTCTGCTGGGGGCGGGGGTGGGGAGGGGGACTTCTGTTTTGGCAGAGGGACCCAGGCCCCGGTCCCCCATGTTCAGGCAAGGGTGAGGGGCAGCTGTGCCCATCTACCTCACGGGCCCACACTCTGCCGGCCGTGCCATGGATCATGGGCAGGGAAGGCTCCGGGGGCAGAAAGGCCACTCCCCAGTCTCCCTGGAACCACCTGGGGGCCCCAGGAGCTCTGGAGAGAGCAGGGTGGGGGAAGAGATTGGCCCCTTCATGGGAAGGAAACCAGCGCCTGGTTCCATTCTCCAGGACGCGTCCAAGAAGTGCTTTAAGTGGTTTGCACGGACCAGGCGATGGGGAGCAGGGGCCTTGCTGGGCCCCTTCAAGCCATCCTTCCCCCAAGTGATGGGCACCGCCTTGTCACCAGCGACGGGACCGTCCCGTCACACCCCCCCCCAGCCGAGGAAGCATGGGGACCCCAGCCCTCCCCGTGCCCATCCGAAGACGGGCGGTGGCCACGCCTGTGTCACCAGCCCGGTCCCACACAGCTCCCAGTGTGCTCACGTCTGTGTGTGCGTGTCGTGTGTGTGCGCGTCTGTGTCCGCTGCCGTGTCGTGAATCTGTGCCCGTCACTCAGCCGAACAAGTGAACGGCCGTCGAGGCCGCAGTTATGCAACTTTCCATGTGTCATGACATCACTGCTTTTTAAACTTGATAACTCTTTATTTTAGTAAAATGCCCCAAGAGTCCACACAACTCCTGTTGGATTTGCAGAGGTTTTATTTTTTTGGCCTTAGAATCTGCAGAAATTAGGAGGTGCTGACCCCAGTGCGGCAGCCTTGGCCCCGGATTGCGTTTGCCTTAGCGGATATGTTTATACAGATGAATATAAAAAGTCTTTTTCTTTGGCTTATTGCTCTCCCCCCCTCCCATCTCACCTTCCCTCAAAGAAAGCTACTTCTTCATTTGGTGGTACAATTATTTTTTTTAACTAAAATAAGATAAAAGTCTATATTCTTATGTGTGTGTGGTTCTTGTTGGTTGGTGGAGGAGGGGAGGGGCAGGGAGAGGGAGGCAGGGGACGCGGTCACCCGGTGCTGGGGCAGCACTTGCTCAGGTGGCTCCCCTGTCCTGCCAGAGGCCCTGGTGGGGGGGGGGGGGAGACTCTTCCTAACGGGGGAGGTTGAACAGGATCCCCAACCCCTTTCACCAGGGGCTACCCTTACTGCTTTACATATATTTACTCAGGTAACCCTCACGACCAGTGCATAAGGGGGTGCTGCTTTGTTTCCCAGAAAGGCACAAGGCACATGGCACATGCACTGTGGGGCGACGGGGCCAGGTGGGGAACTGGATACAGACCCAGGCCCTCACCCCACAGCCCGTCCCCTTCCCCATCTAGTCACCCCCAGGCAAGGTCAGAGGAGAGCATGCCCCCGACGTGGTACCACCACTGTGGGCGTTCTAGGTGCATGCACCCAAGAGCACCCCAAGATTCACCCCCATGCAGAGACCCCTCAAGCCTCCCCCCACTGCCACGCACACAAGACAGGCTGGGGTGGTAGCATGATGAGGAAAGACCTGAGGTGCTACCTGTGTGGCATGGGACAGATCGGGCTCTTCTTGGGTCTCAGTCTCCCCGTCTGTTCAAAGCGAGGGTCTCTGGGTCTTCCCAGCCCTGCAGTTTGCAGGTTCAGGGTGCAACCTGGGTTTTGGAGTGCGGAGTGTGGGATTAGGCTGGGAATCGCTGCCCCCAGGTGGACATGCATGGTACTGCAGCAACCACTGGCTCCCTCACCTGCCAGAGAGGGGAGGACAGCGAGCTGTCCTGGGAGGGTGTTTCCTGGGAAATGCCACCCCCACGTGCTGCCCAGTCCCTAAGACATCACCATCATTAACACAGCATGCTCGGTTAAGCATTGTCTTTCGGTGCCCCTTCCCCAAAGGAAAGAAACCTGATGTCAGAAACCCGGACATCGGAGCTCAGAGGGTCTTAGAACAAAGGGATAGAGGACACGGGGAAGGACTAAAATGTCCCATGCCAGGACCCTCTACCACACCAACAGTCTCAGCTGGGAGGGGGTCCTCAGCCTCGGCCTGCATGAGATCTCCACTCCAGCAGAGGCGTCGGGCTGCGGAATGAAAAGGCCCGAGTGACTCAGGCCCCAAGGGTGGGAAAGTATATATATAGTTCCTTGATCCCCTCCCAGGTCCCATCCTCTGGGACCTCACTGCAAAACACTGAAACCCCCAGTGAGCCCGCAGACCTCCTCTGAACCCCCAACACTTCCATCTGGTGCTAAGGAGAAGCAGTGCCAGCCCCTCCCCGTCACCCCCGCTGGCCCCTTAGTGGCTCTCACCCAAGAAACAGCTGCCACCTGAGAGTCCTGTCCCAGCCAGTAGAAACCACGGGCCCCAGTCAGCGGCACCTGCCCCGTTTCTCAGGCTCTCACCACCTTGGCACTGCTTCTCCTAAGGACCCCCCGCCCCGAGCAGCTCAGCCTCTGCCACGTCACCTTTGATTATTTTTCCAGGATATTCTGGCTCTGAGTGTCTGGGAGACTCTGCAACCCAGGCCCTGGGAGGCCCCAGTCCGGGTCCTGGAAAAGCACAGAGTTCAAGGGGATGAGAATGGGGATTCCAGCCTTCTCACACCCTCAAATCCTTTAGTTCATTTTGGACGTGGAATCTGTCGAGAAGTAATCCTTTCTCAATCTGCACCCCACTGAGTCCCAGGCCTTGGCCCAGAACCCTCACTGCAGGGCCCAGCAGGGGGCTCCAGGGGTGCTGACCTCTGCAGCTCCAGCCTGAGCACACGGTCCCTGTGAATGTGGGAGCAAGGAAGGGATGGATGGATGGATGGATGGATGGATGGACAGATGGACGGATGGACAGGTGGATGGTTTCTGGGTACACCGTAGGTCAGCACCTCGTAGACTGGACAAACAAAATAGTCAAGTCTTTAAACAAGTTAATCCAGGAAATCCACTCCACGGGGCTCCCCTCTGCTGATATTCACAGCCCCCCCATCCCCCACCATGGCGGCTTCGCTCGCTTTGGTTACCTACCACGGCCAGCGAATCAGGTCAGCCACCCACTCGTCGGCACCGTAACTTACACAGCTTGGACCACTGGAGTAATGGCATCCCCAGACCAGGGCGCCCTGCATCAGGGCCAAGTCAGCAGGGACTGGCGCTAGCCCCCACCACTGCCCACCTGCTCTCAGTGAGAACACAGGTTTCTCCCTGGCTCCCCCAAGGCGCAGCTCGAAGCACCTCCAATGCCCAGAGAAGGTTCCGGTGAGGCACAGAACATCCCCCAAAGCCTCACTCCGGTACTTAGTCGCACATAACCCGGCATAAGGAGGGGGTACGGCCAGGGCTGGCTGGCCCATCCACACTGTGGCCGCAGTGCTGGGGCCCACAACACCCTTAGGCCCTAAGAAAATCTTGTGGGTTCTTATGAAATCATCAGGAAAAGAATGAATATAATCAGGGCTTCTATTATATTATACCAGCTTGGATTATATTAGCCTTTATACCTAAGCAGTCAGAAAACGTGCTTTATAAATATTTTTGACGGAGGAAGGGGCCCAGGAAGGGCGGAGGGCCCAGTGATGCCCAGACTCGGGCTTTCTCGTAAGAACCAGACAACAGCAAGAACAGCAGCCAACACTCATGTAGAGTTTGCCGCATGCCAGGCATTCCCCTCATTTTATCGATGAGGGCACAGAAGCACAGAGAGGTTGGGACACTAACACAAGGTCACACAGCCAGGACAGACAGGTTTTCCTCTCCCAACAGCTGGCAAAGCACACATGTGATGCAGATTCAGGAGACCCGGGATTTCTCCCAGGGCCACTGCTGCTGCTGCCTTTGCTGCCCTACGTCGAGGCCCCCCGGCTGAAGCCCTCAAAACAAGAAAGCACCCCTAGAGCTAGGGTTGTCTTCACCTTCAGAGCTGCCAGCAGCTTCCCTCCCTCCCAAAAGAGGGTCAGTTCCTCTGGGAACATTCCAAAAAAGAAAAAAAATCCACGACTCTTCGTCTGGTACCTCCCTCCGTGTGCGCCTGGGCGTTTGTGGCTGTTTCTACGTCTGGGTCCGTGTTTGAACGTGGGGCACATGGCTGTGCACGCGTCTGTGGGTGTGAGGGCTCCCCATGTACGACCCCGGTGCGTGCGCGTCTGCGGGGATGGGGGGTGGGTGCGCGCGTGTGTCGGTCGGTCTGTCTGCCTGTCCCTGGGTGCTTGTGAAACTTTGGGCACACGCACGTGACTGAGATGGGCACCAAGAGATTACTGTGTCTCCGAGCGGAAACCAGCAAACTCCCACACGTGGAAGACCAGTTCATCATTTCCCCAGGTTGCTCAAGAGAAACTGAGGCCCGGGGGGCGCCTGGGTGGCTCAGTTGGTTAAGCGTCTGCCTTTGGCTCAGGTCATGACCCCAGGGTCCTGGGTTGGGGCCCTGCGTCCTTGGGCTCCCTGTTCAGGAGGGAGCCTGCTTCTCCCTCTCTCTCTGCCGCTCCCCCTGCTTGCACGCACTCGCTCTCTCTCTCTCTGGCAAATAAATAAATAAAGTAGTTTTAAAGAGAGAGCGAGAGAGAGAAACTGAGGTCCAAAGATCCTGCCCAAGATCCAAGTCCCTAAGTGAGCCAGAAACCAGGAGCCTTCTCTCCAGCTGCCCGAGCCCTTTCACCCCCAAATCTACCACAAGGCTCGGTCCCCATCTCTGTGTCTGACATCAGTCTGCAGGCCAGACAGACCCTTTCCAGAGCCTGCCCACCATGTGCTCTGGGTCTGAGACGGGTCGGCAGGAGCCACTGACCCCCGCTGTCGGGACCAGCCTTCCGAATACAACAGAAAGCTCCCCACAGTCTGAGATACCAACAACCCAGGCCTGGGGCCCGAGATCATCACAGCAGGTCAGACCCCCTTATCCAGACCCTTACACTCCCTGTCTTTATGTCCCTTTTTATCAAAACTGTCTTGATATTTATATTACCGAAGTAATGCATGCTTGGTTTTTGTTGTTGTTTTTTTTTTTAAAGAATCCAAGCTGTGTAAGTTACCTAAGTTAGAATCCTCCCCTACCCTCAGATACCCACCGCTAACAGCAGAGCGTAGTTTTCTGAATTTGCTTTATTAGAAAATCATTCCTAAGGTGAGCAGCGGGCTCCGTTCACAAAATGACTTCCAAGGAGCATCGGTGAACAGAAAACGGAGGGAGGGGAGATGCTAACCGGGCTGACTCTGGGGAGGAATTTGGCCAACTGGGCGCCTTCCAGGGGCTTCCTGGACCTCAGCCTCCATCCAGGGCAGGAAGGCAGGTGATACCCCAGGACCGGATACTATTAGTCGAATGAGGGAGAAAGAAGAGAGGAAGAGAGAGAAGGAAACAGCGTCTCACCACAGGATAAACCCCAGCCCGGTGTCAGAAGTCCTTACTCCAGCCCTGGGCTCTGGTGCTGCCCCGCTGTGCGACCCCGGGCAGTGCTGACCCTCTGAGTCTCGGCTTCCTCCTCTCTCTTGAGCGGACAAAAAAACGTCACCTTCGTGTTGTTGGGACAATTGAGTGACTTCAAGAAGTACCGAGCACAATGCCTAATGGATGAGAACTAAAGAGAATGAGTTAGGGAGAGAGGATGAGAACAGGCTCCAGGCAGAGAGATGGTGGGGGGGTGGTCCCCCAAACCTGTAAGCCTCAGAATTTGCGGTCTCAGGAGATTGGGGAATCCACACCTCTGAGCCAACCCCAGCTCCTGCCCAAATTAAACAGTAACCATCCAAGGTCAGGGAAAGAGCCTTGTCAGAACAGGTTGCTTTCCAAGGGGCGGCTCAACCTTGAGCAGGTGTGCCCACCCCCATACCCGCCTATAAGTGTGTTCCAACCCGTCTCAACAGCCACCCGCTCCCCAGCCGGTCCCGCTAGCAGCATGCTGGGCATCACTGTCCTCGCCGCACTCCTGGCCTGTGGTAAGCTGTGGGCTGGGGACCGGCTGCAGCCCGCTGTCTCCCGAGGACAAGGAGGGGAGCAGGGGGCCTAGGAAAGGAGTTTAGGGGTGACCACAAAAGCATGTCAGATAAGACACTTGCCTGCTGGGCAATTCTGCTTCCATATCTGTAGAACAGGGCTGAGGATGTGGCCTTGGAGACACAGTAACTGGCCAGCCTGGGTCCCAGCAGCAGGGACCATAACAGCTCGGCTTTCCTGGTGTCGGCATCTCTGCCTCGGGGACTAATGCTTGTGCTCATGCATTTTGGGGGCCTTCTCCCAGATAGGAATCGGGGAACTTGCTTCACCATCACTTACTCTCAGCGGGCCCTTGACTAGACCCATGACCTCTCTAAACCCCACTGGCTCTTTTGACAAATGAGAGCACTTAACAAAGAGTCCTTCCGGCCAACAACAACAATCATGAATAATAATAGCAGCACCTGTTTGTTCCACGGTTACTATGTGCCAGGCACGGTGTTAAGCCCTTTACATGCCGGAGCTGATATGATCCTCGAGAGGCAGGGCCTATCAATATCTCCATTTCACAGATAGGCAGGAGGCTCGGTGAGGCTCGGTATCTTGCCTAAGATCACGTGACTGGTTAGTGGTAGAGCCAGAGTTTGACTCTGGGTCTGTCTCCATGCAGAGCACTTGTTCTTGACTGCTGCACACAGCGGCACAGCTAGGACAGTCTGAACCCCAGGATTCAGCGCTCTCACACCACCCCCCCCCCTTACACTGAGGTCTAAAAAGGGACAGCAGGGTAAGGGTGAAGGGCGCAGCCAGACCTGTGCGCACACACCCACCCCTGCTTTTGTATTTCCTTTGATGTGTTAAACACGAGACTTTTCTTATGCATCATCTAATTTTAGTCCTCAGGACAAACTCACCAGGTTGACGCCATTCTTCCCATTTCACAGAAAGGGAAGCTGAGGCCCAGAGAGCTAGACAGGTTCCCCAAAGCCATGCAGTAAAACTAGAACCTGTGTCCGCCCCACCCCCAAAGTCTGTGCTCTTTCCACCTGCCCCTTTCCTGCTGGGGATGCCGGGCCCCTCTCACCTCTGCGCTTCCTCTCCTGGGTCCCCCAGCCTCCAGCTGCGGGGCCCCCACCTTCCAGCCCAACCTATCAGCCCGAGTGGTGGGAGGAGACAATGCCAGGCCCCACAGCTGGCCCTGGCAGGTAAGCACACGGATGCAGGGGTGGGAGGCTGGCTGGAGAGGGTGGCGGGGTGCGGTCCTGGGGCTGATGCGTGGCTCTCCCGCACTTTGCTCCAGATCTCTCTCCAGTACCTCAAGAAAGGCGAGTGGAGACACACCTGCGGCGGCACCTTGATTGCCAACAACTACGTGCTCACCGCTGCCCACTGCATCAGGTGACTGGGGCTGGCGCCCTGGGGTGGGGGGGCTCGAGAAGCTGCTTTTATTGAGCACCTACTACACTCCAGGCCCTGGGCTAAATAAGCTACTCACATCCAGTAACTTAGTTGTTCACTTATTCATTCAGTGCGTATGTATCGCGCACCCCCAGTGTGCCAGGGAACACAGCAGCAAGGACCAAGTCTGCGCTCTCAGGGAGCTCACATTCCGGGAAAAGAGCAACGGGCCATTGAAAAAGTAAATACCTAACATATCAAGTGGCAGGGAAGAAAAATAAGGTGGGATAAAAAGCCTAAGGGGTCCTGTTTTAAATGAGGTGCCCAGGGAAAACTGTCTCTGAAAAGGGGGTATTTGAGCAAAGACCTGAAGGAAGTAAGGGACGGGTGTCCCCGGCAGAGGGAACAGCCAGTGCAAAGACCAAGGGGAGGGATCCTACTTGGTAGGTTGGAGAATATCAAGGAAGTGTGGGTGGCAGGAGGGGGTGTGTGAGGGGAGCCGGAGGTGGGTGAGAGAGGAGATCACATGGGCAAGGAGTAATGGCGCCTTGGACCAGCTCACCTCGCAGCTGCCTTGGGAAGTGATCCCAACATTGTCTCCACCGTACGGATGAGGGAACTGAGGTCCAAGACCACCCTCCTAGGAATCAAGATAGACTTGACTCCAAGAGCAGGGTCTTTACCCTGAGCCCTGGAAAGGGTTAGAGCAGATAGACGCTCCCTTCTCCCCCACCCCCTACAAATGATTCCCATGGTGGCCATAGGGCTGGGTCACCAAAGCCCTGAGTTCCCTCCCTCCCTCACCGGCTGGCAAGGGCAGGAAGCCACGCTGACCCAGCCCCCTGCCTCTGCTCAGCAAAACCCTGACCTACCGCGTGGCCCTGGGGAAGAACAACCTGGTGGTGGAGGATGAGGAAGGCTCCGTGTTTGCAAATGTGGAATCCATCATCGTCCATGAGAATTGGAACTCCTTCCTGGTGCGGTGAGTGCCGACCATCTCCCTGCCCCTGGGGAAGTGCACAGGAAGGAGGGGTCCCTGACATGGAGCTGCGGAGCCTGCCCCCACCCTGTGCCTGGACCCCATCCCCACCCTCAACAGCCAGCAGATGACCCCTTTACGCAAAATGGGAAAAGGCCAAGTAGAGACAGACTCCTTTTCCATCTCCATCATTGGCCAATGGTTCCCAGAAGGTACACAGGGAATAAAAACCCTGTCTGGCCTGAAGTCTCTGAGCCAGGACACACCTTTATGGAGTACCTACTGTATACCCACATGGCAATAAGCATTTCATATGCCATGACTTATCTAATCCTCACGACAGCCCTAGACAAGGACCCAAGACCCAGAGAGGCTAAGTAAAATACATGCCCCAGGCCACACAGCCCGGTGTGTGGCAGAATGGGGAATCAAACTGGTCTGTCTAGGGTCACCAGCTTTCATTCTGTTTACATGAAAATATTAAAAATTGCATCCGCCAAGGCCTCTCTTTAATCATTTCCAATTGGCTTTAGTTTCTGGTTGATACCTAGCCTTCAGTGTCTCAGAAAGCCCCCGCCTCCCCGCTGTAAAGCCTTATAGGACCTGAAGGCACAGGAGGCAGAGGGGAGGGCCATGGCATTAGAAGGCCGATCGTTTGTCTAGTAAGGAGCTGGCAGTCTAGGATAGGTGACTCCTGGCCACCCTAGGCTTGACTCCCAGCTAACAGTCTGGGTGGCTTGGCATTGGCTTGTGCAGCCTAGACCTTCCTACACGCCCACCACCTCCACTTTGGCTTCCAGCAACGACATTGCTCTCATCAAGCTGGCGGAGCCCGTGCAGCTGAGCGACACCATCCAGGTGGCCTGCCTGCCAGAGGCGGGCTCCTTGCTGCCTCAAGACTACCCCTGTTACGTCACTGGCTGGGGCCGCCTTTGGAGTGAGTACAGCCCCTCCTCCCCCCGGCATATCATGAGAGCCTTCCTGGAGGAAGCGGCTCCCACAATAAATATACCACCCACATTTGCCCACCACTTTCCTGTGTAAACAACTTCTCACCATTTTTAACTTTGTAATAATAACAGCTAATATTTATTAAGCATGTAGCATGGGGAAGATGCCCTAACAAGCACATAGAAGGACTGTTGTAAGGATAAATGGGTTAGAATTGGTCAGGTGCTTAGAATAGTGCTTGACGCGTACTTAGTGCCATCTAAGAGACTACAAAATAACCTAAATGAGCCATTGCGGGTAGGGGAGTAGAGCTTATGGTAAACCGTATGTCTAAGTTAAAAGGGTGCATGCAAGTAAGAGGAAGTATGGGAGACTTAGATGAAAATGAGGGTCAATACTTGGAAAATCTTGGAATGGGAAAGACCTACCAATGTGACGTGAAGGCAGAGACAACAGAAACCGCAGAATCCAAATTAAAGATACTCCTTGAGGGCTTTCTACAGATTGGTTCTGCCTCTGGTGGGCTCCCACGTCCCACCCTAAGAGGGGTCCTGACTCACACTTTAGGACCATAGGCTCCAAGTCATGCCTCTCAATTAGGGGCCCACATGTGGGTCCCACACAGCCTAGCCAGAGCTCACCGGGTCCTGCCCCAAGCCCGTGCAGCCCTCTGTTTCCTGAAGGCTCAGCACTGCCTGGCTGACTCGGGGCTCCCCTCTATCCTCTCCCCCAGCCAACGGCCCCATTGCTGACGAGCTGCAGCAGGGCCTGCAGCCCGTGGTAGATCATGCCACGTGCACCCAGAAGGACTGGTGGGGCAGCATGGTGAAGGACACGATGGTGTGTGCAGGGGGCGACGGCGTCATCTCAGCTTGCAACGTGAGTGTCTGGGCCCTGCATCCTGTCCCTCCCTCCTCCGGGTGGCCGAGCAGAAGGGGGCAGTGAGGAGGGCAAAGGAGGGTGGGAGCGGGTGACCCACACGAGCGAGCCCTTCCCCTGGTTGGGCCCAGGACGCTTAGGGGCAGCTTGTCACCCCCACGCCTCAGCACTGTGGCAAGCGCAGAAGTATCCGAGGAGCATGAGTATCGGAGCTGGAGTCCCAGTCTTGCACAGGCCGCTTACCTTCTCTGCACCTCGATCTTCCCGTCTATAAAACAGACACGCAGTGAGCACAGGGCTGGTGTGGGGACCGAGTCCCACAAGCCATGCTCCTTCACGCCATCAGCTCCACCCAACCAGGGAGGCCAAGGACTTAGGGAGTCTGACACAGAAACATCGAGAACAATCAGAAACTGTCCTTTTTCCAAACACAGCCCTTTGCCCACTCCCACCCTCCTCGCGTTCTCAGGTCGCTAACACCTCTCTGGGCTCCCGGCAGCCTGAGCTCTCTGGGCAGAGCCTTAGACACGGCGACCCGAACAGCTAGGGAAACCGAGGCCCAGGCAGGGTTACCGTTAGCCCAAGATCACGCAGCAACCTAAGAGCTAGTCTGGCACCCCTAAACCACATCTCCTCTGCCTCCCTCACCGTGGACAGGCTGAGGCCAAAACAGGGGGCGCCAGCCCGTACCCCCCACCGTGGCCCGCCCTCCCCTGCCTCCCGAGCCTGCCTGTGGGGGAGGCACCCGCGGCTGATGACCACTCGGTCCCCACAGGGGGACTCGGGCGGCCCGCTGAACTGCCGGGCTGAGAACGGTGTCTGGGAGCTGCGGGGCATCGTCAGCTTCGGCTCCGGCCTGGGCTGCAACACGCTCAAGAAGCCCACGGTCTTCACCCGCGTGTCCGCCTACATCGACTGGATTAACGAGGTGGGTGCCTGTCCCCAAGCCCTTCTTCCGGCCCCCGCCCCCCCCCACCGGTCCACGCATGCGCCTACGCGTGCACACGCCCCTCCCGGAAGCACCCCTCCCGGAAGCACCCGCGGCTGAGTCGGGGGCGGTGAGGGGCGCCGTCACGGATGTCCTCCGTTCATCCGCTGGCTTAGGAAATCCTTGTGGCTCCATCCCAGGCACCACACCCGCGGCCCCAGGGGGAAAGGCGGCCCCCATGAGAGCAGGGCCCAGCAGGGGAGAGGGGTCAGCATGGACAGTGGGGGAACGGAGGGTCACCCTGGGCTCCAGGCCTTCGTGCTTGGGGGCAGGGTGTGTTCTGAGCCCCGTTTGCCCAGTGTTCTGAAGTGCCGAGGGGGCTCAGACCCGTTGGGCAGAGGCGAGACATGACTGCCTGCCATGCCCCCTGTTCCTATAGTCCAGTCCCTATAGTCCCAGAAGTCCCAGAAGGAGACACACACACCCCTCCACCACGTCCTCACTCTGTTCTCTGCTTTTCCAGAAAATGCAGCAGTGATTGATCCTTGGGAGCCTGCAACCCCAATAAACCTCCTTCCCCACTCAAGCTGCCTGCATTCTTTTTTTTTAAATTTTTTTAATTAAATTTATTTGTCAGAGAGAGAGGGAGAGAGAGCGAGAGCGAGCACAGGCAGACAGAGTGGCAGGCAGAGGCAGAGGGAGAAGCAGGCTCCCTGCCGAGCAAGGAGCCTGATGTGGGACTTGATCCCAGGACACTGGGATCATGACCTCAGCCCGAGGCAGCGGCTTAACCAACTGAGCCACCCAGGCGTCCCAAGCTGCCTGCATTCTTGATGTGTGCCTCCCCTGCGGGGTCCTGGGCTCTGTGGGGACTGCCCCTCGCCACACCAGGGATGGATGCAAAGAGAGCCCCCTCTGCCAGCCTGCTGAGACTGTGGGGGAAGCTGGTGGGGTGCTAGGGGAAGGGGAATTTCAGAAAGCCCCATGGTAGCCTGAGAGGCTAGGAGTTAGGACACACGGGACGCTTACCAGCCCCCTCCCCAGCATCTCACAGGCTGTGAACCACAGTCGCCTGATCAGATCACCGCCTTCCTGATCCTTCCTCCACAGAGGAGTCTGGTGGGTCCTCAGGCCGCCCCCCAACCCGCTGCAGGTGGGGGATGGGATCTACCCAAGAGCAGCTTAGCTCCCCAGCCTGGAAACGATGGCCACAGGAGGGTACCTGTTACACTGGATCCCTGAGAAAGAGGCTCCCCATTAGGCCCCTACCCCAGAGCAGACCCTATAGCCGCTGTCAGCCAGGGCTCTCTGAACTGAGAAGTGTTTCATGAGCCCTGTCCTTATGCCAGCCCTGTGCAGGGCACCGTGAGGTGGATGAGGCCCCAGAGCCTCCCTCAGGGTCATAGGTTTGAGGAAAAGAGTGATTTCCACCCATAATCCAAACAGGTCAGAGCTGGAAAACTTGCACTGTACCAGATGGGTGGGTGGGGAAACTGAGGCCCAGAGAGAAGACAGAGCTGGGCCAGGTCAGGAAGACCAGTAATGCAGGAGCCACAGAGGTTCAGGGAAGGAAGGGAGCCCTCCTGAGGCCAACAAGAGGGCAAGTGGGGCCAAAAAAGAGGGTCATCCAGTGTCCAAGTGGGGCCCTGGACCCTTTACCATGATGTTCCTGAGAATGCACTCATCTATGGAGGGAGTGCTCCCACCTGAGGTCTGGACTCCTGCTGGGAGAGTCCCCAGCTACGGCAGCCTCTGGTTGGCATTGAGCCCTCCGCTTTCCCCCCATCAGAGTTTGGCTCCTGGAGGTGGGGACCAGACATACCTCCCATACCTTACTAGGCCAAGGCGATTCTCAGGAAAGATTTTAGTTACTCAGCAAGCAAAGAGGCCCTCAAGCAGCCTGGCATCTGCTCAGTCCTGGGAATCCAGGGATGGTTCAGACAAGATCTCTGTTCGGCAAGAGAAGGACCAATAGATTCCTGAATTCCCTGGTGTGAGTATGGAGGCTGGAGAGTACAGACCAGGAACATAGAAAGGGGACACTGCAATCAGTGTCAGTTGGCAGGAAAAGTCTAGGATGGCTTCCTGGAGGTGGTGATGCCCAAGCTGAGTCTTAAAATGTGAATAGAAGGTACCCAAGTATAGAAGATGCTGCTGGTGGCTTGACCCAAACTTCATTCCCAGCTGCCTACTTTTGTGCCTATTTCCATGTCTATTGGAGTTTACAAATGCTAAATAATTGCTGTCCTCAGGTCCCTTGCAGCTATAATAATAAAAGCTAATACATATTGAGCACTTACTATGTGCCAGGCCCTATTCTACAGGTTTTTGCATGTATTCCCTCCCTGAATCTCCAAAACGACCCTATGAGGTTTTTCACCAATGAGAAAATTGAGGCTAGAGAGGGCTGGTGACTTCCCAAGGTGATTTAACTAGGAGGTGATGGGGTTGGGCTCCAGAACCCATGCTCTTGACCACCACAACTCTACTGCCCTGCAAGAATATGGATATGGATGTGATGCACGGAGCTGAAGCAGCCGTCTTGTAGCCAACAGAACTGCAACCATGAGTTCCACCATCACCAAGTTGCAGATCCAATGCCAGCAACCAGGCTCTGAATGTCTTATTATGTGAAAAAAAAAAAAAATCTGCACTAGTTTTAACCACCATAATGAGGTTGTCAGTTATCTGGAGTTTGGCACACCCCTCTCTGGTACCTGGGGGGGATAACTTAAGGGATGGCTTTCCCGACTGAGAGAAGGGCATGAGCAGAGTCACGGCACCTACTTGGAAAACATCTCCAAGCAACAGGTTTTGCTAAAGCATAAAGTGTGAGGCAGGGATAGAGGGACCAACAATCCTGGTACTGGGTAGTTTTCCAGGATGTAGGGACTTTCAGAGCTAAGACTGGGACAGTCCCAGGCAAACCGGGATGGTTGGCCACCCAAGCAGGGAACGGCAAGAGATGTGTCTGGAAAGTGAGCAAAAGCCTTTCAAGGACAGCCTTGTGCTGTGGCAGAGGACTGTTGGGACTTTATTCTGAGGGTGGTAGAGAGCCAGAGAAAGGTTGTGGGTAGATAAGGACCCCTGGGTTCAGATATGTACCCCCAGAGCGTGCATCTGACAGCTCTATGCAGGGTGATTTGGAGCAGGCAAGAGGGGAGGCGCGGAGGCCAGCTGGGAGGCTACTGCAATGATCAAGGACAAAAGCAGCATGGCCCGACCTAGGCAATGATGGAGAGAGGGGTTTAGTAGTTCAGAAATAATTCAGTACTTACATAAGAGGCATCTGAGTTGTGTTGCCGAGCTGCCCCCTCCCGTCTCAAATCCATATAAACTTTCGTGCATGTGTTTCAATTGTCCAGATTACTTCTTATTAGCTAATAAAGGATAAAACATAAGCCACGGCTCCGTTTGTCCAATGAGAGTATAAAATTCTCGGGCTCGGGGACAAGAGCCACTGCCATGTGCCATGTCTATCTGCGGCAACCAGAGTAACAGCCCTCCTAAGATGCCCACGTCCTAATCTACAGGACCTGAGAATGTGTTACCTCGTGCTGCAAAAGGGATTTGGCAGACATGGTTGATTTGTGGCCTCGGGATGGGAGAGTATCCTCCATTACCCAGCTGAGCCCTATGTCACAGGCGGTTCGGAGGTGGAGCGGGGATAAGGGCGGGAGCAGGGGGTCAGAGCCAGATGGCGATTTGAAGATGTTCCGCTGCTGGCTTTGCAGAGGGAGGAAGGGGTCACAAGCCAAAGAGGGCAGGCGACCTCTAAAGGCTGGAAAAGACTGGGAAAAGGGTTCTCCTCGAGAGCCTCCAGAGCTGTAAGATAATTATTCTATGGGTTTTAGGCCACTGCATTCGCAATCATTTGTTAAGGCGGCAATAGGAAATAACTACCCCATCCCTCCTCCCTTCTGGCAGAATCTAGAGTGTGCCATGGGAGTGCAAGGAGAGGGAAGGGAGGGGTCACGAGGGACTCCCTTGGGTGACAGCAAGGATCTGGGGACTTTGTCAAGAGGTCACAAACCAATGGCTGGAAGTGAGGGAAAGTGGGCACTGAGGCACTGACCCTCCCATTCACCTTCCACCCCAACAGCGGAACCCCCGGCCCCGGGGCCCAGAGCCCCACAGGCCCATGACCACTACTCAGTGGAGTATAACGCAGTCGCTGGGTATGGAGCCTTGATCTGTGTGCCAAGTGCCACCCAAGGGCTTCAGGTCCACAATTCCTTAATAATCATGACAATTCTGATTATTCTCCCCCTTGACAGATGGGTAAATTGAGGCTCAGAGAGGTTTAAAAACTTTCCCAAGGTCACACAGCAAGTAAAGGGCGCTGCGACCTAAGCCCAGCCTGGCTAACAATTATGTTATTCTGCCATTAGTCCCCAGACCTTAAGGACCACTCCCCCCCACCCCCCAGCCCCCCACCCCGGCACAGTGCAGCCCCCTAGTGGTCCTGCCGGGGACAGGTGCAGCATGGGTGTGCTGACAAGCCTCAAGGAAGCTGGCAGTGAGTCCGGATAGAAAACCGAGAGGAGAATTATTTATTTTTTTTTCTAAAATTTTATTTATTCTTATTTGAGAGAGAGAGAGAGAGCACATGTGCCCACGTCCACAAGCAGGGCAGAGGTAGAGGGAGACGCAGACTCCCCACCAAGCAGGGAGCCCTGTGCAGGGCTCAATCCCAGGACCCCGAGATCAGGACCTAAGCCAAAGGCAGAAGCTAACTGATGGAGCCCCCCAGGCGTGCCCTCGAGAGGGGAATTATTGCTGGTGTGAATAACAGCCCCACATGACAACCAACCCCAGGCCTTCCGTGGCATCCGATGAAAAGCATTTCTTTTTCGCATATCTGAGGTCAGCTGGGAGTCAGTTAGGGGCCCTGGGGACTTTGGCTGGAATCACTCCGAGTCAGGGCTCTGCTGCCACTGAGCTGGTCTGGCTGGGGCAGCTCCGCTCCACATGTCTCTCCCCCTCCTCCCAGAAGGACACGGCAGAGTGACAAGGCCAAAGCCATGAGTACGGGGAAAGCTGAAGAACCAGGCCCACGGTGGCAATCCAGCCCATCCACATTATCTCTGGCACAAATTAAGAGCACAAACTGTGACAGGGCAGAAGGAAGGCCGCTCACTGGGCCAGAGCTCTGAGCTCCACCACTGACAAGGAGGGACAGTGGCTGAGTCACTTAATTGCCCAGAGCCTCAGTTTCCCTATCTGTAAAATGGGCCTCTGCCCTTCTTCCCCATCAAGAGCCAATAAAATAACAGAGGCTTGTGATAAGTGTCATTAGTACCACGACCGCACACCTGGGTGCTGTGAGCAGCTCTTCCCTCTTGCTTTCAATCCTTAGGAGACAGAACCTCACTCCCAGCAGGCGTGTGTGGCCGGTGTCTACAAATGTTTGCTCGGTGGCAGACCGATGGGGGATGTAAAGGCAGAAAATAAAGGCAAAGCCTCTTCCTAAAGCATCAATTTCCTATGAAGATTGGGTAGGAAGGAAGAAAAAATATACTAAACCCAGCTATGCCATGAAGCCAGCTACAAAATTCAGATTCAGCTTTCCAGATGAGAGACGAGACTTCTGAGACCTTTTGGGACGTGACTGTGGAGCGCTAGACGCCAAATTGTTGCTCCACTAGGACGAGAGCCTGCGAACCAAGTTATGTTTTGTAAATAAAGTTTTATTGGAACACAGCTACGCCATATGGCTGCGTTTCCCCTGCAACAACAGAGCCGACTGCTTGCAGCAGAGACCGTATGGTCCGAGAGCCTAAAATATTTGCGATCTGGTCCTTTGCAGAAAGTTTGCCAGCCTCGATCTACTAGGATTCTAGGATACTAGGATAAAACAGTTTTAAGAATGCTCTGCTCTTCTAACACTTGAGGCCTGCAGGTCGGAGAATTTAAGAGGGAACATTGCAGGGGTGTCTGGCTGACCCAGTCAGTGAAGCCTCTTGACTTCAGCTCGGGTCATGATCTCAGGGTTGTGAGATGGAGCCCTGTACTCACTCGCGTGCTATCTCTCTCTCAAGTAATAAATAAATCGTAAAATCCTAAAGAGTGAACATTTTAGTACGCATTTGCTTGCCCTAACCGGATTCGTCCCACATTTCTTTTCTTTCTTTTTTTTTTTTTTTAAGATTTTATTTATTTATTTGACAGAGAGAGAGATCACAAGTAGGCAGAGAGGCAGGTAGAGAGAGAGGGGGAAGCAGGCTCCCTGCTGAGCAGAGAGCTCAACGCGGGGCTCGATCCCAGGACCCTGAGACCGTGACCTGAGCCGAAGGCAGAGGCTTTAACCCACTGAGCCACCCAGGCGCCCCCATCCCACATTTCAACATGCAGAAGAACCCCGTCTTGTTTCAGAAACGGCAGATGCTGAATAGGCAGGTCTGAGGGGGGAGGGTCTGCATTTCTCACCAGACCCTAAACCATGCCGCTGCCGCTGGTGGTGGTCCAGACCACTGTCTCTGAGGAGCAAGGATCCAAACCACGGAGTCGGGACACAGAAGCACAGGGGACGTAAACCGAAGCCCCTACCCACGGAACATGAGGCTTCTCAGAGGAACACTTTGGAATGAGTCATAAACCCCATGAGAAGTTCCCTTCTGCTTCCGCCTGTCCACACGGAGACCTCAAGGACCAGCCCGGTTCAGACGTGTCCGGATTGCCTTGTTGTCCAACAACACGTAAATAAGTAAGCCCCAGAGGGGAAAGCGGGTTGTAGGGTCACTTACTCTCCACTGGCCTAATTTCCATTCCCTCGAAGCCTGGGGTTTTGTTCGGGGGAGTTAGGGGTAGCATTGGAACTAGAACCCCGGTGTTCTGATTTCCCGTCCAGCAGGATCCTGCACCCCAGCCTCCCTCACCTTCAAGTGACCTTGGGTGACGCCGAAACACACGGGTTTTCCCAGCCTTAGGGCAATCCTGTAGTCGGGGCTGTTGCTGGACCCAAGTGGGCCCGTTCCGTGGTGCTCTAGAGACCAAGACTACACTAGGCCGAGGTCACTTTATTTGCACAAACAAGGAAGTCCCTGGGGAATAGCTTCCAAAGCCAGGACTCCCCAGCAGGCTCCTTTTATTAGGGCTTGAGAGGAATATTCAGAGGGAGTTTTAACATTCTAAGGAAGCTGAGGTAATTGTCAGGGAATTTCTGATTCATCTGGGCAGGCGTGGTCCCCAAACGTTTCTTTTCCTGTTCCTGCAATTCATTAGTTGGTTTCTAAAAGATGACACGGACAGGTCGAAGTTTCTAGGACTTTGCTGAGCTTGGGAGGTCAGTCCTGAGTTAAGGGGATCCATCCTGAACTCAGAGGGCCGAGGAGTCTCATATGGGTAATAGGACCCAGACGGTGACTGAGGAAACCCGGGCCCATAAGAGGAGTGAATTGTCCAAGATAGAATATTCAAATCCGACTCAGTGAGGACGAGCCCAGGTCTTCACTGCTGATGTCTACTTTCTTCAGAGCCTTTCTGGCTATGGTCACTGGCCTGCCTGGCACCGGGCTCTGACCACAAGCAAGGAGGCTGAGAGCCTAAAAGGAAGAGTGAGGAAACCCTTCATCCGCTACACCCTTCCCCTACCAAAAACAAGGGGCTTATTGAAGGACGAGATTCAGAAGGCCATCACCAGTGGCATCAAGTAAAGGGACTTGGAAAACAAATCAACCTAGGTTGGCATTCCTGTTCTGCCTTAGGAGCTGTGTGACCTTGGGCAAGTCACTCTACCTCTCTGAACCTCAGCTTCTTTGTCTCATATATGGAACCCTCTCGCAGGGTTTTGTAAAGCTTATATAAGACACGCAAACACATCTGACATCTGTATGTGGTGTTTGGCAAGTGTCTGCCCCCCTTTCTAAGAAAGTCCTGCTTTGACTTCATCTGTGGCAGATGAAGGTATCAGAGAAGGAGCAAACTGCTGTTGTGTTGGGAGCAGACAGTAAAACACACATTGATCCATCCCAACCAAGCCCTCCTCTGCCAGCACCCTCTCTTTCACCCCAGGACTGGCGCTGCCAACCCCCAATTGTGCAAATCTATGTTGTGCTCCTCTCATGTAAACGCATTCCCTGTGTTTTTAAAATCCTTGCTACAATGTTGCAACATTTCTCTCTCTGTTTCACCAAGGGGCAGGCCCCGGGCCTAGAGACTTCCATGACTCACACAAGGTCACAAGGCGAGCCCTGGCACAGCCTAGAACAAAATCCTCAACCTTGGCACCATTGACATTGGGAGTGGGATAATTCCTTGTGAGGGGCTGCCCTGTGCATTGTGGGCCCCTCTCGTCTCTACCCACTAAATTCCAGGAGTGCCCCAGGCCCCGCCATGACAACTGAGAATGTCTCCAGACATGGCCGGATGTCCCCTGGCAGGGCATGTCAGCCCCACTGGGAATCGCCCAGGGTGCTATTTCTTCAGCATGCAAACGTGATCTTTTCTTTTGAAAACAAAACTCCAAGGACCGACAACCGATATTTTTCCTTTTTCTTTAACACATAACGTAATCTCTTAAAAGCAAATAGAACCCATATTTCAACATCCACCTGTGGCATCTTTTTCAAAGTATTTCCAGGATGACAGGTGGGAAGAGAAATGGGGGAAAATTTTTTTTTGCACACAGGCCCTTTGTTCCACTTGGCTTTGAGAAAATCCCCAATTTCTGTACTCCTAATGTATCTCTGGCCTCTAAGCCCACTCATAATGCCAGAGTCTTAGGCCGAGCCATACTTATAGGACTCCTACCGACGCTCCATGATCAGGCCCCTACTGCTGTCTGCACTGATGGCTGGAGGTAAGCCCTGTCACCCAGAGACACCTTCCCAGTCCTCCAGGGGATTGGGGCCCTCCCTGCCCACTCAGTCCTGTGGAAGTTTCCAAGCTGTAGAGCAAAGGAAAGGACTCTATGACTTCTTGGGATCCTTCCAGAACAAGAATTTTTTTTTTCTTTGGGGTTTGGGAATGCAGGAAGTGTAGGTTATATTTTTTTGAATGGGTCACTACTTCCTAAACCCAAAACCTTTTCTCTTTTTAGAACTCTCAGCTGTGGGCTCCCCACTTAGGGGCCCCAACTGCCGGGGTGGTTGGAAGTGAAGGTGGGAAGCCCAACAGCTGGCCCTAGAAGGTAAGTAAACCCCACTTCTCCCCTCCCTGCACTTAACTACCTCACATAATCTCTTTGCCCCCCACCTCGGGGTCTATGGCACTGGCAAAGGTCAGGAAAATTCACCCATAAAATGCATTTCTGTGGCCTTGGTCAACCTTGGAGTTGGAGGGAGAGACGCCTTCTCCAGCTGGGGTAAGGAACTGCCCCACTCCACTACCCATGAGGCGTAAATTCACAAGTAGAGGCTTACCCTGGTGACCAACCACAGGCTGGCTTACAAATGTACTGTTAGCCTACGGACCATTCACACCACCTATGCAAATGTTCCTTGCTTTGAGGAACCAATCAGTGCCACTTATGCAAATGACTTCTCAACTACAGGCTAACTGGTGTTAAACCAATGAACTTCAATGTTTTCTTGCTGTGAAATAATCATAGTGATATTGAGATGGAAATGCTGGCTGCGGCACAGACACAAGTTACCAGGACCTGTTAGTGGTGGGACTCCTAAAGGATATATGGAGGCTGGCATTGACATAAACAAATACAGGAAAATCTCTTATCTGATATGATCGAGACAGCGTAAGTGAAAAGTTCGTTAGAGAGACATTATTACAAATCGTCCACTACAAATTATTACAATTAAACATTTATTTTAACTTAAAACTCGTAAATAGATGCGTCCGCCAATCCTTTGAGCTCTTCGCTTTCTGTCTTCTATAAACCACTGCCATCACACATCACCCATAATTCCATTTCTTTAAAGTAGCACCATGACTTTGAGACCCTCCTGAAGCAATCTGCATGAGCTCTTCCAGGTTTTTACGACCTTCCTTCCCAGGCTTTCCGCTTTCTCAGACACCTAATCCGGTAGCGATTTTTTTTTTTTTAAAGATTTTATTTCTTTATTTGAGAGAGAGGCAGTGAGAGAGCATGAGCGAGGAGAAGGTCAGAGGGAGAAGCAGACTCCCCGTGGAGCTAGGAGCCTGATGCGGGACTCGATCCCGGGTCTCCGGGATCATGACCTGAGCCGAAGGCAGTCGTCCAACCAACTGAGCCACCCAGGCGTCCCTCGGTAGCGATTTTTTAAGGTCACGGTTATCCAGTCTCTTTCAAGCGTTTCATTTCGTTTCTGCATAAATCACAACTCGCTTTTGGAACTCCCGTTTCATGGGCTACATGCTTACTCAATTTACATAATGACAGTGGGAGCCCTCTGGGAATAAAGGAGCGGAAAGGGAGTGCGTGGACAACCTCCAGGCCAGCCTCTCCATGAAGAGGGCTTCAGCCCCAGAATGACGCCTGAGATTTCACAATGCAGAACTTGGCTCTGGGTGTGTGCCCGCGCTCTTCCTTTTCTCAGGCTCCCACAGTAATTTTTCCTCTGGGAAGTTGGAAGAGGAGCCATCTACCTGCCCCACCACCCCCATAGCAGAGGTCACCTTTGTGCTGAGAACCAGCCACTGCTGCCTAGGAAAATACTGCCCCACCCTCTGGACCAGTTGGCGGGGCTCATACAAATGAATCTTTGCCTTGGGAACCCATTAGTCTTGGAAGAGCCTCTCTCTATTCCCTGATTCCGCTGCCCTGGGAGACTTTTTTTTTTTTTTTTTTAACTGGGCTGGGTGGGCATGTCAAGCAGGGTGGGGACAAGGATGAGACCAGCAAGATACTCACTTTGGGGCAAAATTTAAGGGGGTACCACACAACTCAGTAACCAAAATGAATACTATATTAATTTTTAAATCAAACTTAATGCAAAAATAACCCATGATGAACAAAATACCAAAATTTTAAACAAGGCCAGGACTCATATAACTTAGTTCAACAATTCTACACTCACCCAGGGTTGTGGCCGTAGGTTACAACCCACCAGGCACTCGAAAAATAAGTGCTAGGTGCTTTAGAACTAAAGTAAGATGTATACTTTCCAAACCACGTTTCCGGAGCCAGACAATCTGGGCTCAAATCCCTCTTCCACCACATACCAGCTGCGTGACCAGAACAACTCAATTTAACTTTCCCAGTGGGTTATAGTAAAAATATCTAACAGCCTTTAGAGCATGGATTGTATTGTGCAAATTTTCATGGGTTGCCTTAGTTTACTCATCTGTAAAATGGGAACAAAAACAGTGCCTCCCGGGATTGCTGCAATGATGATGTGACCTGATCCCCACCCTGAGCTCAGAATAGTGTCTACTACATGGTAAGGCTCAAATGATGAGACAAAGCATTAGCTGTGATTACTAATC
The DNA here is from genome assembly GCA_004024625.1 of Mellivora capensis. Taxonomy (NCBI): domain Eukaryota; kingdom Metazoa; phylum Chordata; class Mammalia; order Carnivora; family Mustelidae; genus Mellivora; species Mellivora capensis. Next base: position 22,929 of record PISX010005733.1, on the reverse strand, counting down.
ATCCCAAGAGCCCTGCACAGTCGGTGTCAGGAGCTCCATTCTCCAAATAGGGTAACAAGGGCTCAGAAAAGTTATATAAATGCCTCCAAATCACCCAGTTAACCTGAGGGAAAGTGGGGGTTTTACATTTGGTTCAATCCTTGCTCTTTTGGCCACACTTCGCTGCCCACAAATAATATCTTTTCCAATGAGCTAAGAGGGTCCCCCCCCGGGGGGGCTGCCAGAGCACATGTAGTCCAGCTCAGTGGCGGGAACATGGCACCTGCCCAAGGTCTCGGGCATCCAACAGCTGGGCCCTGACAGCTGCCTGCTGTATCGGGTGACCGCTATTCCCCAGACACCAGCCTGATCGTTCCGCCAGTCAGTGCACATCTCTGCAAGTTGGAGCCTGGCCAGGGCAATGAGGGGACTGTTAGGAGGAGACCCATGTCCTGTCCTCTTGAGGGTACTAGATGTGGTCTCCGGATCTGGAAATGGGTCCCCATGAGCGATTTGAATGACTTCTCCAAGCCTCGATGTCATCCCTGGCCCAGAAAAAAAAAAAAAAGCAGACAGTTAAGTGTGATTAAATGAGATGATGCGTTAAGGGGCCTGGCACTTAGTATGGGCTCAATGAAAGTGAGTGGTCACCATTACAAAGACCCACAACAGGATGGGGGAGCGCATGGGTGGCTCAGTTGGTTAAGCATCTGACTCTTGATTTTGGATCAGGTTATATCTCAGGGTCATGAGATCCAGCCCTGCATAGGGCTCTGTGCTCACCATGGAGTCTACTTGTCCCTCCCCCCCTGCTTATACTCTTTCTCTGTCTCAATCTCTTAAATAAACAAATAAATAAAATCTTTAAAAAAAAAAGTAAGTAAGAAAAGAAGAGAAAAAAAGATCCACAAGGGAAAGAAAAGACTCTGTGACATTAACTGGTTACCTATCCTCCTCCCCCCATGACCTCTGCTTACCTATGTCACTGGGACCCCCCCCAACTGCCAGAGTCACCCCTTCTCCCCACCTAATTTATGAGCTCTGGGAGGGGGTAGGGAAAAAATAGAGGCTGGGAGTCAGGAGTCCCGCTTCTAGTTCTAGATTCTCACTAACTAGCAGTGAGACTCTGGACCAGTTACTCCTCCCTGAGCCTCAGTTTCCCCCCTAAAAATGAGAGGTCGGAGATTCAATTAGAAAATGTCCCTACGGGGGACGCCTGGGTGGCTCAGTTGGTTAGGCAGCTGCCTTCGGCTCGGGTTATGATCCCAGCGTCATGAGATCGAGGAGTCCCGTATCAGGTTCCTTGCTCGGCGGGGAGCCTGCTTCTCCCTCTGCCTCTGCTGCCACTCTGCCTGCCTGTGCTCTTTCTCTCTCTCTCTGACAAATAAATAAATAAAATTAAAAAAAAAAAAAAAGAAAATGTCCCTATGGGCAAATGACTCCTATTTTCTTTGTGTCCAGTTCATTTCCCCATAATAGCAGAGAGTTTATATTATTGTAATTTTATTTTCTGTTATAGTGTACAGTTAGTATGATGTGGTTATAATTATTATGTAGTTAGAGTTATTATGTTATAACGAACTGGTAGTCCCTGGGGAATAGGAATTCCCAGGCTTACTTGCACCCATCCCAACATTGTCCAAAGCCAGGTCTCTGGAGTGTCCCTGCCCATGGGGGGCCAGAGAGAGCAAAGAACCATGGGAGCTGACCCTCTCGCTCAGCCCCCTTTCTCCCACCTCTTCCGGGCCCCACCCCATGGGGCTGGGCAGGCACAGCCTCTCCACTGATGAGCCCAGCTCGCTGGCATCAAGGTCCCCAAGCTTGTTGTGTTCAGAGGACTGGAACTGCCATCACTTGTGGAAAGGGTATCTTCTGTCTGAGTGCACCTGTAGGTTAGGTTGCCAGGAGCACAGATGTGGAGGAAAGGCTGGGGGGAGGGAGCACTTCTTGCAGGAAGCAGTGAGTGCAACCCCTTGCCCTCCTTTGCTTCTTCTGTAGGGAGGGGGAAGGAGCTCTGCCCCAAAGATGAGGCACAGTCAGCCCCAAAGATGCCTTTAGTGGGAGTGGGGCCAGGAACCAGGAGAGAGAGGCAGAGACTGTCAGAGCCACCAGAGCCTCCTGCCCGCTGATCCTGTGGGTCCCCAGGAACGGGTGCTGGTGCAGCAAGAGTGCAGTACAGGTGTGTGGGCACTGGGGGGTGCGTCTGAGCCATCAAGACAGTGGGCAATGGCCCCAGGAAATGGGGAAAAGGAAGGAGGGGGAGAAGGGGGAAGGCCCTCTGCCCAAGAGAGAATCTGGGCAGAATCAACCTCTCGCTCCTGCCCTTTCCCGCTGTCATGGTACAAGCCCCATCAAGGCACCTGGCTCGCCACACTAGAGATGCAACCAGGACTCTGCAAGGACTGGGCTGTGCCTGACTCAGCCCTGAGTCTCTAGCCCCAGCCCAGGGAGGGGCACACAGTAGGGCCAAGGGATGTTTGCTGGACCATTAAGCTTCCTCCGTGATCATTAATCCTGAGATCCAGGTGGCACTAAACAAAATTCGAACCCATGGGCTTATTCTTGCCTTCATTCTGCAAACACCTGTTGAGTGCCCACTATGTGCCAAGCCCTGTTCTAGGCATCAGGAAAATAGCCGTGAGGGAGACACTCAAGGCCCCTAGCCCTGCGAGTTTAGGGTCACCCCTAACCTGAGCAGCTCGTTGCAGCTCAGGGGGACACCCCTTTCTACTCCCACGCCCCTGTGACCTTGGCGTCTGTGCCCAGCCAACTGAGTTTTCCATTGGGATAGAGGGGGATGTTGGGGGGTCGCCAACCCTCCAGAAACCCTGCACTCCAGGATGTCTTTCCAGTGAGTTCTCTGTCAATCATACAAACTAACACTCAGTGCTTCCCCTGTGCCAGGCCCTGTGCTAGTAAACCAGCTAACTTACTCATCTCAAGTTGAGTAAGTTAGCTTACTAACTTACTAACTCAAGCACACTTAGCAGAAGTACTGTCATTATCCTTGTTTCACACACGAGGAAACCGTGACCTAGAGAAGCTACAGAGCTTGCCCGAAGTAACAGATGTAGAATGGAGCCTTAAGTAAGGTGTGATGTACTTGGCAGAGAGCCTGATCTCAGCGGGCCCTCAATACCTTTGAGCATCATCCCCTTCCCGGAACCCAGAGGTGCCTGTAACACCTGCCCTCCCAGGCCAGAGAGCGGGTCTGCAGTTCCAGAAGGACCTCCAGCCATCCCTTCAGATCTGCAGGATTCAGCCACATGCACGACCTCTTTTGCTGCCCAAGATGCCGCTCATGAATGGCTGCCCAGAGAGCCCACTCTGCCGGATCTCCCAGAAGACGTGTCATCGCAGACCCACAGAGAGCAGGAGGATGCCTTGTGGCCAGAACCCTCAGCGTCCCTTCCCTGAGTCAGCCCGCTGCAATCCAGAGCTCACAATGGCTCAGAGGGTACAGGGGTCTCTGAGGTATGTGCTGGCCCCTGCCCTCAAGGGGTCTTGTCAAGTAGGTGAGACACACACAGACAAGACCCTGGAATGCTATGAAATGACACAGCGTGTTCAGGGGAGGCCTTGAGAGATGGGGAGGTGGTGGGGGGCAGGGAGTGGAGAGGGGGCTCTTCAAGTCAGGAGGACTGCCAAGATAAGGAGCTGGTCACAGCAGGGACTGTGGTCCTGGGGCAAGGAGCAGAGCGGGAACAGAGATTACATGAAGTGACCCTGTGGGAGGGATGGCTGAGAACGCACATTAGAACTGAGAAGCCCCTCGGTGGCTCCGTCTGTTAAGCTTTTGCCTTCCTTCAGCTCGGGTCATGATCCCAGGATCAAGTCCTGCATTGGTCTCCCTCCTCAGTGGGGAGCCTGCTTCTCCCTCTCCCTCTGCTGCTCCCCCTGCTTGTGTGTACTGTCTCTCTCAAATAAATGAACAAAATCTTAAAAACAAAAACAAAACCAACAACTGAGAAGCCCATCAGCACGAAGGACCGTCACCATCTGTCCTATCCATCTGTGTCACCCTCCTAGGTACGTACTGCTAGGTGACAAATCACCCCACAACGTAATGACTTAAAACTGAGTGAGCTCAAGTGGGTGGTTCTCACTCTGGGTCTCTGGTGAAGTGACAGACACACACGGGGTTAGCAGGGGGGACTGGGCTGCATTGTCTGGAAGGTTCCCTCCCTCACCAACGGGGCCAGGAGGAGGGTCCACTGTGACTGTTGTCCAGACCACCCCTTCTGATCAGTCCCATGAAAATGCATGGAGGAATCCAGGGCCCAAGCTCCACCGGGGACAAAATGCAGTCCTGGGGGCACCTGGGTGGCTCAGTGGGCTAAAGCCCCTGCCTTCAGCTCAGGTCATGATGCTGGGTCCTGGGATTGAGACCCGCATCGGACTCTCTGCTTGGCCGGGAGCCTGCTTCCCTTCCTCTCTCTCCGCCAGTGTCTCTGCCTACTTGTGATCTCTGTCTGTCAAATAAATAAATAAAATCTTTTTTAAAATGCAGTCCTGGGGTTTGATCCCTCGTAGCCCCAGCTGAAGGAAGATTTGCTGTCAGTCTGGCCGAGGAAGGGGGTTCAATGGTACCAGGTGGGGCTAGATCAGAAATAAAACGGGGGCAGGAACAGTCAACTCTTTGTGCTCTGGCTCTTTACCAACCCAGGAATGACACTGTCCAACTCGAACTGGCCAACCCTGGCCAACAAGTGCCAGGTGGGCAGTTTAGAACCCAACAACTACACCTGCTACCTCACCGACTGGGAAAGGCTACAGAGTAGGTGGGCGCCGGAGTCCAAGCCTCAGAAGGGAAAGGAGGCCGGGTCACCCCTGTCTAATCAGGGACTCTCTGGATGTTCACCATCCCAGGGTTTCTGGAAGAAATGGTGGCTGCCTGGGAAAGGCAAAAAAAGCACAGACTGATAAGAAGTCAGACTACCTGGGTTCAAACCCCAGCCTGTCCCCTTCCTAGCTGTGTGACTGTGAGCATGTTACTTAGCCTCTGTCCACGATGCAGATTCCTCGCCTGTGAAATGGGGATTATAAAAGCATGTAAGAGAACTGAAGGAGAGAATCCATGGGAAGCACTTAGACCAGTGCCTGGCACCTGGTAGTTGCCGTGTGTTTGCTGTTGTCATTGCCACTAAGATAAAATGAGAGTTATAAGGACCACATGACATCAGGCAGAGAAGTCCCTTTGTATGGCCCAAGGTCAGAATCTGAAATAGCATTCACTCTATTATCGCCACAAAAACCCCCAGAACCCTTACCAGGTGCTCCACTCCCAACCCCAAAATGTTCCTGTCTCATGAGCCACCCGATCTCACTGAGTGTTAAGTCTCCATTTGACATAAACTCCAACAGTCAGTGACACCTGGATGGCTCAGTCAGTTAAGCACCTGACTCTTGATTTCAGCTGAGGTCACGATCTCAGGGTTGTGAGATCGAGCCCTCCGTTGAGCTCCACACTGAGCATGGAGCCTGCTTAAGATTTTCTCTCTCCCTCCACCTCTGCTCCTTCTCCACCTCTCTAAAAACAAAACAAAACAAACCCACCAACCATCAAAAACCAAATGATGGTAGGCCACCAAGAAGGAACTGAGGACCTTCCCTTCTCTCACAAAATCATCAGATTTTCCCAGAAGTATATCCACCTGCATGCATACAAATAAATTAATAACACCCTCTTGACTAGCTTATCTGCAAAAACAAAGACACATGGAAACTCAGCAGAAGTGAGAAGCGGGAGAGGTGTCTCAGGCTTATCAAGATACAAGCATAGCAAGCACACTTGCTCATTTATGCAGAAAACACCGGGGCAGAAAATACTTCTTCAGAGGCAGCAAGAGCCAGGGAACGGTCCAGATGTTTGGTTTCTGGTCCCCTCTGTTAGCCACTAGCTATGTAACCCTGAGCAAGCCACCCTAGAGCCTCAGTTTCCTCATCTGTAAAATGGAAAGACAGTTGGTAAAGACTAAAAGAGATGATCAAAGAGATGTGAAAATGCTTTTTTCACATGGTAAAATATTATACATCTTAATTATTCATTAGAGTAGTCTTGGGCAAGTCGTGAGACTTCTCTTGGCTTCAATGTCCCATCTGTCAAAGAGGAATAAATATTTGCTAAGAGGATTAGCATACTATAAAAATCCTACTGATGCTCTCGACAATAATACAATAATAGTAGGGGACTTTAACACCCCCTCACTGAAATGGACAGATCATCCAAGCAAAAGATCAACAAGGAAATAAAGGCCTTAAATGACACACTGGACCAGATGGACATCACAGATATATTCAGAACATTCCATCCAAAGCAACAGAATAGACATTCTTCTCTAGTGCACATGGAACATTCTCCAGAATAGATCACATTCTGGGTCACAAATCAGGTCTCAACCAGTACCAAAAGACTGGGATCATTCCCTGCATATTTTCAGGCCACAATGCTCTGAAGCTAGAACTCAATCACAAGAGGAAAGTTGGAAAGAACCCACATACATGGAGGCTAAAGAGCATCCTACTAAAGAATGAATGGGTCAACCAAGAAATTGAAGAAAAATTGAGAAAATTCATGGAAATAAATGATAATGAAAACACAACTGTTCAAAATCTGTGGGACACAGCAAAGGCAGTCCTAAGAGGAAAATATATAGCGATACAAGGCTTTCTCAAGAAACAAGAAAGGTCTCAAATACACAACCTAACCCTACACCTAAAGGAGCTGGAGAAAGAACAGCAAAGAAAGCCTAAACCCAGCAGGAGAAAAGAAATCATAAAGATCAGAGCAGAAATCAATGAAATAAAAACAAAACAAAACAAAACAAAACAAAACAAAACAAAAACCAAAACAGTAGAACAGATCAACGAAACTAGGAGCTGGTTCTTTGAAAGAATTAATAAGATTGATAAACTCCTGGCCAGACTTATCAAAAAGAAAAGAGAAAGGACCCAAATAAATAAAATCATGAATGAAAGAGGAGATATCACAACCAATACTGAAGAAATACAAACAATTATAAGAACATATTATGAGCAACTATACGCCAGCAAATTTGACAATCTGGAAGAAATGGATGCATTCCTAGAGATGTATAACCTACCAAAACTGAACCAAGAAGAAATAGAAAACCTGAACAGACCCATAACCAGTGAGGAGTTTGAAGCAGTCATCAAAAATCTCCCAAAAAACAAGAGCCCAGGGCCAGACAGCTTCCCAGGGGAATTCTACCAAGTGTTTAAAGAAGAATTAATTCCTATTCTCCTGAAACTGTTCCAAAAAATAGAAATGGAAGGAAAACTTCCAAACTCATTTTATGAGGCCAGCATTACCTTGATCCCAAAACCAGACAAAGACCCCATGAAAAAAAGAGAATTACCCACAAATATCCTCGATGAACACAGATGCAAAAATTCTCGCCAAAATACTAGCCAATAGGATCCAACAGTACATTAAAAGGATTATTCACCATGACCAAGTGGGATTTATTCCTGGGCTGCAAGGTTGGTTCTACATCTGCAAATCAATCAATGTGATTCAACACATTAATAAAAGAAAGATTAAGAACCATATGATACTCTCAATAGATGCTGAAAAAGCATTTGACAAAGTACAGCATTCTTTCTTGATCAAAACTCTTCAAGTGTAGGGATAGAGAGTACATACCTTAATATCATCAAAGCCATCTCTGAAAAACCCACCGCAAATATCATTCTCAATGGAGAAAAACTGAGAGCTTTTCTGTTCAGGTCAGGAACACAGCAGGGATGTCCATTATCACCACTGCTATTCAACATAGTGCTAGAAGTCCTAGCCTCAGCAATCAGACAACAAAAAGAATTAAAGGCATCCAAATTAGCAAAGAAGAAGTCAAACTATCACTCTTTGCAGATGATATGATACTTTATGTGGAAAACCCAAAGACTCCACTCCAAATCTGCTAGAACTTGTACAGGAATTCAGTCAAGTGTCAGGATATAAAATCAATGCACAGAAATCAGTTGCATTTCTCTACACCAACAACAAGACAGAAGAAAGAGAAATTAAGGAGTCAATCCCATTTACAAGTATACCCCAAACCATAAGATACCTAGGAATAAACCTAACCAAAGAGGCAAAGAATCTGTACTCAGAAAACTAAAAAGTACTATGAAAGAAATTGAGGAAGACACAAAGATATGGAAAAATGTTCCATGCTCATGAATTGGAAGAAGAAATACTGTGAAAATGTCTATGCCACCTGAAGCAATCTACACGTTTAATGCTATTTTTATCAAAATACCATCAATGTTTTTCAAAGAAATGGAACAAATAATCCTAAAATTTATATGGAACCAGAAAAGACCTCAAATAGCCAGAGGAATTGAAAAAGAAAGCTGAAGTTGGTGGCATCACAATACCAGATTTCAAGCTCTATTACAAAGCTGTCATCATCAAGACAGTATAGTACTGGCACAAAAACAGACACATAGATCAATAGAATAGAATAGAGAGCCCAGAAATAGACCTCCAACTCTCTGGTCAACTAATCTTTGAAAAAGCAGGAAAGAATATCCAGTGGAAAAAAGATAGTCTCTTCAACAAATGGTGTTATGAAAATTGGACAGCCACATGCAGAAAAATGAAACTGGACCATTTCCTTACATCACACACAAAAATAGACTCAAAATGGATGAAGGACCTCAATGTGAGAAAGAAATCCATCAAAATCCTTGAGGAGGGGCGCCTGGCTGACTCAGTGGGTTAAAGCCTCTGACTTTGGCTCAGGTCATGATCCCAGGGTCCTGGAATCGAGCCCCGCATTGGGCTCTCTGCTCAGCAGGGAGCCTGCTTCCTCCTCTCTCTCTGCCTGCCTCTCTGCCTACTTCTGATCTCTGTCTGCCAAATAAATAAGTAAATAAAATCTTTAAAAAAAAATCCTTGAGGAGAACACAGGCAGCAACCTCTTTGACCTCAGTTGCAGCAACTTCTTCCTAGAAACATCGCCTAAGGCAAGGGAAACAAGGGCAAAAATGAACTATTGGAACTTCATCAAGATCAAAAGCTTCTGCACAGCAAAGGAAACAGTCAACAAAACCAAAAGACAACGGACAGAATGGGAGAAGATATTCGCAAACGACATATCAGATAAAGGGCTAGTATCCAAAATCTATAAAGATCTTATCAAACTCAACACCCAAAGAACAAATAATCCAATCAAGAAATGGGCAGAGGACATGAACAGACATTTCTGCAAAGAAGACATCCAGATGGCCAACAGACACATGAAAAAGTGCTCCACATCACTCGGCATCAGGGAAATACAAATCAAAACCACAATGAGATATCACCTCACACCAGTCAGAATGGCTAAAAT
>PISX010005733.1:0-13494 GCA_004024625.1 Mellivora capensis | reverse complement strand
TTGGCGAGGATGTGGAGAAAGGGGAACCCTCCTACACTGTTGGTGGGAATGCAAGCCGGTGCAACCACTCTGGAAAACAGCGTGGAGGTTCCTCAAAAAGTTGAAAATAGAGCTGCCCTATGACCCAGCCATCACACTACTGGGTATTTACCCTAAAGATACAAACGTAGTGATCCGAAGGTGCACGTGCACCCGAATGTTTATAGCAGCAATGTCCACAATAGCCAAACTATGGAAAGAACCTAGATGCCCATCAACAGATGAATGGATAAAGAAGATGTGGTATATATACACAATGGAATACTATGCAGCCATCAAAAGAAATGAAATCTTGCCATTTGCAATGACGTGGATGGAACTAGAGGGTATTATGCTGAGCAAAATAAGTCAATCAGAGAAAGACAATTATCATCTGATCTCCCTGATATGAGGAATTTGAGAGGCAATGTGGGGAGTTTGGAGGGTAGAGAAGGAAAAAATGAAACAAGATGCGATTGGGAGGAAGACAAACCATAAGAGATTCTTCATCTCACAAAACAAACTGAGGGTTGCTGGGGGGCGGGTAGGGATGAGGTGGCTGAGTTATGGACATTGGGGGAGGGTGTGTGCTATGGTGACTGCTGTGAAGTGTGTAAGCCTGACGATTCACAGACCTGTACCCCTGGGGCTAATAACACATTATATGTTAATAAAAAATTAAAAATTAAAAAAAAAGCCTACTGATATTCAAGTGGAGAATTATGATACTACTAATCCTGTCATTTGTAGCAGTGCTACTCATAATGGAGGTGATGGTGACAGTGTCATTGGGGCCGCTGGGGAAGCTCACTTTCACCTCACTAAAATATCTTTCCCAACTGGGGGCTCCTTCACTTACTGCCTGACCAGCCAAGTCACAGCCTCTGAGGGTCTGTTTTTTCCTCTTTGTGACACAGGGATGCTCACAATTACTTACCTTCCGGGTTTTTGTGACAGTTAAATGAGATAAAGCATATAAAGTGCCAAGCTCCGTTCCAGGCACAAAGAGAGAACCAGTGTTCACTCCTGGTCATGATGGCATCGCCTTGAGCTATGACCACACGGGCTGGCCTCAGGGAACATGATAATCCAGGTGGAACAGGATATAAATTCACTGCAAACATGGGAAACACGGGGCTCTCATGGGCAGCCCCTTCCCCTCCCATGGCCCCATAAAAGCTCTTGGGTTCCTCCTGACAGAACTGTGGCTTTCCTCAGGGGGACCATGGCAGGCCACCCAACTGCTAGAGGATTAATGGCCAGGGGGAAGCATATGGCATGGTCAGTTTCGGGGCCTCCTAACGCTGCAATGACTACCACAAGCCCCCCGTCTTGTATTCACATGGCTCTCCAGCTTCATGGAGTGGTTCCCCTCAGTGAGAACCAGAGAAGCCTGGAGCCTCCTGGGCTCTGTCCTGCTCACCTGGTGCCACAAGAACAGTGCCTTCCTAGGGTCGGAGAAGCCCCGTCCTTCCTCCTGAGAGCTAGGTAGGAGCCCCCTGGAGGAGGCTGCCGATCTAGGCAAAGCTAGCTGGGTCCCCTTCTTTGGGACCCTGCAATCTCTGGGAGTCAAAGGTGCCTAGAGGGTGGCCTTGTCCAGAGAGCTTGAAAACAAAGGATACTCCTCGGGCATTAAGAGTGGCTTCCTTAGGACTCAGAGGGCATTTTATCTTATTTTTGCTTTTTTCTGCACGTGGGCCCTACCATCCAATGCTACAAACCTATTTATCCGCAAAGGCCAAAACCTGATCATTGGAGACCCCCACACCATGAATGATTAGAAATGACTCCCTTTAAAGGGTCCGCCAGCTACTCTGCAGTTTGCCCTGGGCTGAGAGGTTTCCCAGGATGCAGGACTTTCGGTTTTAGACAGGGAGAAACCAGGCAAACCAGGACTGACTTGGTCCCACTGCTATTATGAATGTGTCCCCAGAGAGCAGTCTCCTGTAAGCTCCACACCAGCTCCATTCCTATTTTTGTAAACAACGGACACATATTTGTGTGTAAAGAAAACCATAAAAATTATTAAATAAACCCGCAAAACTGCAGCCACATATATAATCAGCAGCAGATGGAAGCAGCCAGAGCAGGGAGACCTCACAGGAAAGGCCGGCCTGGGAGGGGTGCCTGGGGGAGCCCGGGGGAGAAGGAGTGGGCATGGGGTCTGGTGATGGTTCCTGGGAGGCACCAGGAGGCCTCCACGCTGATCGGGGCCATTTTTTTCCACCTACCTCCTGGCATGGTCACTGCCTCGGTTTGATCTTCTGTAAAATGGACTTGAACCAGACCGAGACTCCCTCCACGATTTTACAGAAGCCTAGAACACGGGGGAGTTGCATGGACTGTTCATGACAGCGTCCCGAAGCAAGGGAAAGCTGGCACGTGATTTCAGCCTTTTAAGTTTATTTTGCAGAAAACTGTTCAGCTGAATCAAACTGATGCTCTTGTTTTAAAATCCAGTGTGAAACCACAGCCATGAGCACGTGGTCGGAGCAGGGACGCCACACCATCAAAGGAGCGGGTGGCCGTCTTTGGGACTCATCACCGCACATGGGCTCTGTCCATTTGTCTGTCTGCTGGCGGCCCTTTGCCATCAAGGGGTCACGGGCACCAGAGATTCCAGAAAAGTTTGTTGGAGAAAAACGTAAAATCAAGAAGGGTATGGGTGTTAATTCACTGTGGTTTGTGTTTGCTCAGTTTGGGGGGGGTGGGGTTAAGGGGGTGTGGAAGCCGAGATTCCCTTGGGGCAAAGCAAAATCCAAGCTCTGGACTGGAGGCTTCCACTAGGATTTCAAAGGAGCCTGGCCCAAGACTGCCTGGCGGGAAGATGAGCTTAGGGATGCTTCCCCAGCCAAAACCCTTTCCAGCCCAGCTGCTGCGTGAGTCACCACGGAGCAGCTGGTCCTGGCGGCACCTTGGGGACCCAAAGAAGGGGCTGGGGGAGGGGGGGCAACTGTCCTTTTTTGTCCCAGCATCAGCTGTCCTGAGCCAGACAGAGGCACCACAGAGCAGGCCACAGCCAAAAGCATGGCCAGATGTCAGGGGACACCAACGGGGAAGGCAAGCCTGGGGAGGTGGCTGGGCAGAGGCCCCCCTGCAGCTCCCAGGACAGCAGCCGGAGCAGGTACATGTGCCCAGTAATGGGCTCCAGGACTGGCACATTCGAGCAGGCAGCTGTCTTCTGGTGGAGGCGGCCCCAGCAGCTGCAGAGGTCCCGCTGAAACCTTGCCATGCTCCCAGCCTGGGGTGTGCTGTGTGCAACCAGGAGCACCTGCCACGCACGAACAGGGTGGGGTCAGGGGACCGGTGGCCAAGGGCATTCATCCTTTCAACAAATGTTCGTGGAATGAGAGCAACACTCGCATGCTCAGCAGCTGCCAGCTGAATGTTTATTTTTACTTGAGAAGGTAATACAGTCTTTTTCAGAATATTAGAATACAGGAGTATATCCAGGAAAACAGGAAAGTCCCCTCATTTTACGTCTCCAATCCCACCTTCCAGAGATAATCACTGTTAAGAGCATGGTGGATGGTCTTCCAGACTTTACGTACATCCCTGTATCATATACCTGTGTATGTTATTATAGAATGTTTTTTAGCCAAAAATAGCATCTCACTCCACGCTGTCACTGAACACGGTATCACATTTTACGTCTCAGTCCATCACTCCAGGTCATACTTTGGGACAGCTCAGGAATATTCCTTATTACGACCATAACGAGTGACGCTGTCATCCGTCCCCTATCGTCCCCTCTCCCAGGGTTGCCATGAACCCGCCTGGACACACACTCTTGCACGAGAGCCGAGCCCCTGCGCCGTGGAGCTCCAGCAGCAGCACTGAGACAGGGCTGGCCCGGTGAAGGGTTCCAAGGACACTGCAACCGGCCTCTGAAAGCGACGCAGCACAGTGCCTTGCAAATACGCCACCGCTGGCTTAACCCTTTCAGGGCTCTCGATCTCCCTGAGAAACAAATGAAATCGAAACACCTGCCCACGCACACATTCGGCTCCTGGTGTTTGGGTGTTCGCAGGCCCATGGCCCTGAGCCCCAAACAGCACCTCGGGCTAAGAAACCTCCCAGGTCCGTGAAGAGCTGTGGTAACATCCCGTTCTCCTGAAGGTCACCAGGGATCCCCAAGAGAGGGCCACCTGATTGGCCTGAATTTCTGGAGGGAGAAAGCCAGAAACCGCCAAGCCCCGCTCTGCTCTGCTGGGTCAACCGGGTCATCTGCTTCTACCTGGCCCGCAGATGACTGCAAATGACCAACCACTACAAGTCCCGGCGACTAGTGCAGATTTGGAAGGGTCAGGAGCTAAATAAGAATGAGGTGACAACTACATGAATCCCATCTCGGTGAGTTTCAGCAAACAAGACTCACACCCATCCCCTGAGAGCTACGAATTGGCCACGGTCTGGAGAGCTGGCAAGACCTCAGGGATGGGGCCTTACCTGTGACCTCACTGCCCCGAGGACACAGCTCCCAGCCCAGGCACCTTCCTGAGATGGGGTGGGGTTCAAATAAAGTAAGAGATGGGGAGACTTTTTTTTAAGATTTTATTTATTTATGTATATGACAGAGAGAGAGATCACAAGTAGGCAGACAGCAGGCAGTAGTGGTGGCAGGCTCCCTGCTGAGCAGAGAGCCCGATGTGGGGCTCGATCCCAGGACCCTGGGACCATGACCTGAGCCGAAGGTGGAAGCTTAACCCACTGAGCCACCCAGGCGCCCCGGGAGACGTTTTTTAAAAAGCCACAATCTGGGGCACGTGGGTAGGCACAGTCAGTTGAGCATCTGACTCCTGGTTTCGGCTCGTGATCTCAGGGTCATGGGATTGACCCTGGAGTTGGGCTCCACACCCAGGGTGGAGTCTGTTGGGGACTTTCTCTCCATCTGCCCTTCCCCTCTCTCTCACTCAAATAAATCTCTAAAAAAAAAAAAAAAGAAAGAAATAAAAAGGCAAAAAACTCCTTTATAAGAAAAACAAACAGTTGGAACAAAATGAGGGGGGAAATAGGAGAAAAAAAAAAAAAGGTGTCCATATTTTTTTTAAGAATACTGGAACATAAGAAAAATTGGTGACTTAGAACTTCATTTAGGATTCGCAGACTCCAGCTGTCCAGACTCCAGTAGCCCCAAACTTGCTGATCTAAGAGAGATGCTCGTTTGTTTGTAGCCAAAATTTCCTACAGATCAGTGGTTCTCAAGCGGGGTCCCACCGGGGGGACACCTGGCAATGTCTGAAGACATTTTTGGTTGTCTCGACTCAGGGAGAGGCGTACAGGCGTCTGTGGGCAGAGACCAGGGACACCACTAAACTCCCTCCAGCGCCCAGGATGGCCCCACAACAGGATTATCTGGCCCCAAATGTCGATAGTACTGAGGCTGAGAAGCCGTCCTCTAGTGACGACAGTGGAGTGACAGGCCCCCGCCACTGGATGGAGAAAGGGCCGCTGGGAAGAGGCCTGCGGTGTCCTTGGCCGTCTTCCACTCCTCTTCCTCTGTCTCCCGTCATTTGTCTCCAACGTGGATGCTGCTGAGAGCCTGTCGGCCACCAGTGAGGAAAGAGTAGACCCACGACAGGCCACAAACCCCTTTAAGGAATGACAGCCGTGGCTGTAGGATAGACGGGGCCTCGGCTGCCGTGGGCCAGACCACTTCTTCCGTGGGCAGGAAGGTTTTGGGGTGAATGGTAAAGCAAGGTGAGCAGGGGAGGGGCCTTGGCCCTCATCACACTTTAAAAAAGAGTTTTTTCCGGAGGAAATTGAAACAACCGGGAATCTGTTTGTAAAATCCTTTCTGCGAAACAGCATTAGCGACCTGTGAAAACATGAGCACGGGGAGGTCTGTGAGCGCTCTCGATGGAAGTAAGATGGCCATGGGTGGGAATGGCCACTGACCCAGCCCTGTCTCAGTGCCAGCTGTACTCTGTGTCTAGGAGTCTGTTTCTGTCTGTCGGTTTTCTCTTTTAGATTCTATACACGAGTGAAACCATACTGTGTTTGTCTTTCTCTAACTTATTTCATGTTGGGGGCCTACTACCCTCTAGCTTCATCCATACTGTCACAAACAGAGAGCGCTCATCCTTTTTTACGGCTGAGTAATATTCCATCGTGTATCTATACCTCATCTTCTTTATCCACACATCTGTGGATGGACGCTTGGGCTGCTTCTGTATCTTGGCTGTTGTAAACGATGCTCCAGGGCCGGGCAGTGGGGGGGATGGGCAAAATAGGCGAAGGGGATTAAGAGGTAGAAACTTCCGGGCATGAAAAGTACAGCATAGAGAATATGTCGATAATATTGTAATAACCTTGTATGGAGACAGAGGACGACTATACTTATCGTGGTAAGCACAGCGTGATGTACAGAATGGCCAGCTCCTGTGTTGTACGCCTGAAGCTCACAAAATATCGCTACGTGTGTCAACGATGCTTCAATAAATGACATACGTCCATACATAAAAGCTTAAGAACTACTTAAAAAACCTGCAGTCTCCTCGAGTTGGGAGGGAGGGTGTTTAAAGAAAAGTATCTCCATTGTAAGTTTAGAAAACTCAAAATTCAAAATTTCAAACTTCAAAAATTCACATAGTTCCAATCAGATCGAGGGGTTCACTTAAGGGCGAGTTGAGAGAAGGGATCAGGCCCAGGAGCCGAGTGCACTGCTTGGCCCCAATAGACTCCCAGGCCGACCCCGCACGGCCCCCGGCTGCCTCTGAGGTCACCGGCCCAGAGTCACAGCACACGGGGCCACCTCGAGTCCTTCACTTGCTTTTCCTTTGTCCTCGGCTCTGCTCTGCGAAGCACAGAGCCAGAGCCTCCCCAGGAGGAAGGCATGGTCCCAGCCCTTCTAGACCCTTCTCATGACACAAAACAGCTGAGCAAGTGGGAGAGGCCCACGTGAGGTCTGAGACCCGTGGAGGAGGCAGCTGCTCTGAGCAGGCTTCCACGGAGAGAGGCAGGGGACCCATCAGGCCATGCTTCCTGCTCTCTCACTGGGCCCCCTGCCCTGAGAAGGGCAGATACTGAGGAAATCATAATTCTCGAGGGTCAAGCCTGAAAGACTACATGGTGGGGCGAAAGGTGCAAGCCCCATGAGCTGCCTTCAGGAACGCCATGCTCTGGCCACTGCGCCATCCTGCCCTGCCCTGAGGACTGGCCCTGCCAGCAGGGATCCCAGTGTCAGCCTGGGACCTCAGAGGAGCCAGGAAGGCAGCCCTCTGAACGAGCCAATGTCACCATAATAGTAACACCTTGCAATTCAGAGAAGCAGAAGCACCAACTCTCCTGGCAAGCCAAGGTGCACGAGGACCCTCTGGTGTGGGCCCGGGGCCCTGCTGGACCTTCCCACCTGCCCCCGAGGACGACGCATGCCCCTCCCAGCAGCCTTCCCTCTCCTCCCCCAGAGGGAGGCCACGCTCACCCTGAGCAGGAGGGTCTGCAAATCTTCAGAGTGAGCCCACTGCTCAAAAACACCATCCAAGGTCTCCACGTACCAGGAGCCGCTCTTGGTATCCCTCCAGGAAACAAAGCCTGCAGAAGCAGACGGGCTGAGCTTTACTGGGGAGCCCTACAACCCCCATGTACAGGCTGGAGCCGCCTCTGGACTTGGGCCCATTCACACGGCCCGCAGGAGCGGCCCACATCTCTGCCTGCTGTCCCAGTCAGGACCTAACTTCACCCGCACCACCACCTTGGGACTCCGGTCATAATTCCTGCTTTCCCGGCAAGAAGAACAAGGTTCTGAGAAGTCACATGACTCACCCAAGGGCTGAGAAAGGAAGGAGACGACCGCCTTCACACCTGCTACGTGCCAGTCACCATTCTCAGTGAGGCACTACCCACCTCACAAATCCCCAGGATGCCCCTTGAAGGGCGACTGCTATCCCCACTTTAAAGATGAGAAGACCGAGACAGAGCCAAGACAAGGGTGAGGCAAGTGGGGCCTACAGATCCAAGAGCAGGTGCGCCCTTAAATTCGGCCTCCTCAGCACCTCGCCTGCGTCCACCAAGCTGAGGCTCAGAGAGGCCAAGTAACTTTCTTAGGGTCCCTCAGCAGGAGGGAGAGCCAAGACTTACACCCACGTCTTTCCTTCACAGCGCAGCTGGTTCTAGGGCAGAGCGGGGGACCCGCTGGCTGGGAGGAGGAGCTCTCCTGGTGCACTCACCTGGGAAGGTGGAGTAGGACACAAAGATGTCACTGGGTGTGGGCAAACTAGACACTGCGTCCGGCTGGTCAAAGGGGCGTTCCTGGAATGGGACAGCGTCTGACTCGGGGTCACCGCCTGGGGTCCTGTCTTCGGGGGAAGCAGAGGCCACCTCAAACCCATGGTCTTTCTGCTCTGCAGGAACCAAAGACAGACACACCACTCATCACTGACACCCACAGACCTAAGCTCCTGCTCCTCCCTTCCTGGTGACATCCGGCTGGCCCAGCCTGAGACCACAGGATCCCCTCTGGAGCCAGGGTTCCAGGGCTGAGTAAACCTCAACAAGAAACAGAAACCGAAGCTTTGCCTTTCTTTTAATTTGCGGAGGGGGTGGGGGAGGAGGGGGAGGAGGACGAGCCGGAGAGGGGTGAGGGAAATGGGGAGAATCTCTAGCAGACTCCCCACTGAGCATGGAGCCCGATGCAGGGCTCGATCTCACGACCCTGAGATCACGACCTGAGCCGAAATCAAGAGTCAGATGCTGAACCGACTGAGCCACCCAGGTGCCCCTGAACCTTTACTTTTTACTATGACAAAAGGTGTACACATTCATTAGGTAAAATGCGGGGGAGGGGGGCAGGGTGCAGAAATTTTTTTAAAAAGCTGTAAAAACAAGTTAAAAGAGTTACACCCAAGAGAACTGAAAACGGTGTTCCAACAAAACCTTGCACAGCAATGGCATTATACACTCACTTCCCGGTAAGAATAAACACAGAGCGGCGCCTGGGTGGCTCAGTGAGTTAAAGCCTCTGCCTCCAGCTAGGGTCATGCTCCCGAGGTCTTGGGATCAAGCCCCGCATCCTGCTCTCTGCTCAGCAGGGAGCCTGCTTCCTCCTCTCTCTCTCTGCCTGCTTGTGATCTCTGCCAAATAAATAAATAAAATCTTAATAAAAAAAAAAGGGATAAACACAGCGCGAGGAGGAGCTGAACCCTCTGCTTGGATAATCCACAACCCCGCAGCACACTGCTTCCTTCTGCCTTCTCGGTATGAGCCCTGGAAGTCTGAAAAGGGGCGGCCCCAAAATGAACAGCTCGGCCTCGCAGACACTGCTCGGCTCCAGCCAAGTGCATGGGGCCGGGTCACACTGTATCTCGCTACCCCCTCCCGACAGGCCACACCAGCGCCACCAACTTCGAGGCATGTGTCTCTCTCTGCCTTGTGGCGTGCGCCACCTCTGACGGAAGGCGCGCGGGACTTGTCAAAGGATTTTAAAACTCTTTGAAATGTAACAACAGTGAATTTTGCAAAAGCAACCCAAGATTCACCAAAATCCAGGGCAGATGTTCAAATGCCTGTAAACAAGAGGACACCCCGAGGGCGACGGACCCAAATTGTGGGCAGGTCAGCATTTCTGTTCTCGGGCTCCCTACCGCCCCCATGTGGCCACTGCGTTACGCACAAGGTCCACGGCCGCCTGGGGCAGAGCAGGGACCACAGTTCCAAAGGCAGCCTCGTAATCACGCATTCCAGCTCTGAAACCTTGCTGTTCCCAGGGAGTTGGGTTTTCTTTGTTTTTTGCTTTTAGTGGAGGGAATCTATATTATTTAAAATTTTGCAGGGGCGCCTGGGTGGCTCAGTGGGTTAAAGCCTCTGCCTCCAGCTCAGGTCGTGATCCCAGGGTCCTGGAATGGAGCCTCAGCAGGGAGCCTGCTTCCCTCCCCTCCCCACCTCTGCCTGCCTCTCTGCCTGCTTGTGATCTCTGTCAAATAAATAAATAAAATCTTTAAAGAAATTTTTTTTTGCTCACAGTAATTTTTATATGGTTCTATTTCAAAATCAAATAATTAGGATCCACAGAAAATACGACCATGCTGTGGGCTTTGTGCCAGGCTGGGGGGACCTGTCTGAGGGGCAGACAGGCCTGGCCCTGCCCCGGGAGAGCTGACCAAGGGGCGAGGCCATCTCAGTACAAGGACAAAGTGCTGTGAGGGAAGAACAGAGGCTGCAGACCTTGTGGGCCAGCTAAGGAGTCCAGAGAGTGACCCTGCTGCTGAGAGAGGACAATGAGGCGGCAACGAGCCGGGAGACCAGCTACCTGTGACCTTCCCAGTGAGCTGTGTCCCAGCTCAGCCTTGTCCATGGTTCCCTTGCCCACCTCACCTTTCCCGCTCTTCGCACAAGAAAGAAGAACCATTTGCTTCAGAGTAAGAACATCAGCTGACTACCTTTGGGATCATAATAAAAACGATGAGTGGGAGTGGATTTCTACAACCCCAAGAGCAGCAGCCTTTCCACCTTCCTCTTACCATAACTCTGAGGTAACTGTGCTGGGGACGGGGGGCAGGGGGCTCCTAGGTGACACGGGGTCCTCTGGGGCCACGGGGACAGGGAGAGTCCAGGTCTGCAGCTACAAGAATGAACCACGCACCATGTTAAGTGCTGTAATATGTGAGATATTTCATAGCGACGCTAGGATTCCAGGGGGCAGAGACCCTGTCTATCCCTTATCCCCAGCACCTGACGCACAGCCGGGTATCACAGCTCCCGGTAATTTTTACTCAATAAACACTTATCAGATGTCATGTGACCAAAGCCTGCTAGACAACTCACGCCCCCTCACCTGACCCCGCCAACATGGAACAATATGGGACAGATGAACACATTCAGAAGAATATGCTGCTGGGGCGCCTGGGGGGCTCAGCGAGCTAAGCAAGCGTCCAGCTCTTGGTTTCGGCTCAGGTTGTGATCTCAGGGCCCTGGCATCGAGCCCCACATCTGGCTCCCCACTCAGCGGGGAGTCTGCTTGTCTCCCTCTCTCTCTGTCCCTCCCCACCACCCCCATGTGCGTGCTCTCTCTCTAAAATAAATAAATTAATTTTTAAAAACGCTACAGGTTATGATCTCAGGGTCCTGGGAATGCACCCTGCACTGTGCGTGGAGCCTGCTTGGGAGTCTCTCTCCCTCTCCCTCTCCCCAACCCCTGCTCGTGTGCTATTTAAAAAAAATGTATATATATATACACATATATATACACACACATATATATACATATATGCATATATGTTTATGTATACATATGCACATATACGGTTACGTATATACATACACATAATATTACTGAAATCTCTAATACCCGGGCCCTTGGGAATTCTAGTAATTTGGCTCTGGCCTCTCTTTCTCTGGGACAGTAGAAAGAGGGTCTAGTTGAGGCAGGTTGAAGGAATAAGGAAAATGAAAGAGGTTTTTCTTTCTCTCCTCTGCTTTGTCTCCTTGGCTTTGCCAAGTCTCTGGAGTTGAAGCTGCCGGAGTTGAAGGAGCCCCAGAGGCTCTAACCTCTACAGGCGGGACAAAGCTGAGGCCTACTTGAGACAAAGGCAGGTTCTGTTGTTCGGGCAAAGGGGTCATGTCTGGGACCCTCTGACCGCCCGGACAGACCCCTTGGGCATCAGGAGGGGCTGGAGAGAGGAGGCGGGGGCGGCTCCTCCCACTGGAGTCATCGGTGGGGAGACTGAGGACCTGCTTACCCCCACCGCAGGCCTGGATGAAGAAGAGCTTGGGCTTCCCTCCCAAGCTGGGGCAGCCGGCTCCATTGAAGATGTTCACAATTCTCTCGATGGCCACAGGACATCCATCCGTGCCATAAATAGCCCCTGGGAACTGGCGGTGGCTGGCCTAGGAGACCAAGAATCCTGGTTACAAAGCCAAGAAGCTGGGGTAGGAATTCAACACGTTCTCCGGTGGCTTCGTGGGGCCAAGCGTTTAGAAGGTTCCAGCCAGGGGCGCAAACCTGACTCAGACAGAGGTTGGTTCTGGATGGGTCCAGCCGATCTACATTCTGGAGGTCTCAGACTCATGTGCCTAAAAGAGCCTAACTGGAGAGTGCAGTCAGCTTCTTCTAGATCAGTGGTTCTCAAACTGTGGTCCCTGGACCTGTGGCATTGGCATCACCCGGGAATACGTTAAGGCCTACTGATTCCTGGGCTCCCCCAGACCAAACTCAAAACGTTGGTGGTGGGGACCAGCAATACGGTCTTTCAGGAGCCTCTGATGCAGCTAAGCATTGAGAACCACCGTTCTGTTCTTCTCAGACTTTCTGCATATAGGACCTGTCAAAGTGCAGGCTCTCCATGAAGACGTCTGGGCCAAGGCCCAAGAGTCTGATTTCTTGTGCGTTCCTGGTGAAGACCGTGCTGCTGGTCTAGGGGTCACACCATGAATGAAAAGGGGGCAGTCCCTGCCCAGCTACAGGCCGGAGTTTCGCTCTGTGAGGATGTGGCCTAGTAAGGCCAGACCACTATGCTTTTTCCAAGAGAAGCTGGAAAATCCTGATTTCTATGACAAAGTTCCCAGTTTTGAAAACACCCCTGCGGGACTACAGGCCTCCTTTCTGATCTGTCCAACCCTCACGTGAAAAGATGAGGGACCTGAGGCCCAGGCAGGGAGAGGGGCTGGGCCACAATGACCCAGCACATTAATGGCCAAGCCCAGAGTGGATCCCAGCGTTCTGACACCCAGCAAAGGGCCTGGGACCATGGCGAGCAGGACAGAGGGAGGAGCTGGGAGCTCCTGTGTGCTATGCCTGGCTCTGAACGAAATCCAGGGTGGGAGCTCTGGTGAGCAGAACCTCCTTCCCTCTCTCTCCCAGATGGCTTCTCCCAGGAACACGGCGCCCTCCCAGAAGAGATTACAACTCCTCAGAGGGCCAGATGGCTCCCAGGAAGCCAAAGGGGGAAAGACAGGGCCCCATGGCTCTTCCCACAAAGCCAGGACCCAGGAAGGACAGGGAGTCGGTCATGGCCTCTCAGCTCAGCACCTCGGGGCCGCTGCCCAGGGAGCTAACACCTCTACCTGACAGCCGTGGGAGAGGACAACCACCACGCAGCAGTCCAGGGCGCTGTGGTCCCGCCGCGCCAGCTCCACCAAAGCCTGGACCATTTGCTACGAGAGAAGGTGGCAGATAAGCCAGAGCACGGACGGATCGGGTCCCCACGCCGGGCCCACCTGGGCAGAGCACTTCCCCTGCTCCCGCGGCCACCACTGCCGTAAGGACTGCCCTGACAGTCACAAGAGCCACCGTTCCTGGCGACAAGGTGCTGGGCTCGGGCACGGCTCATTCACTCCTCACAGTGACCTGAGGAGGGGAGTACTGTCCGGACGAGGAAGCTAAAGTCCAGGAGATGCACGGGAGGACCCGTCTTCAACCAGGTCACCCGGAGTCTGCGACCCGACCTGGGACCCCCCGGGGGCCACGCTGCCTCTGCTGGTGCTCCAGTCCTCAGGGCTCGTCTCGGGGAGTCACTGGGCTTCGTCAGGTGGGTCGCGGGA